>ML675604.1:32379827-32429800 GCA_007922155.1 Mesoclemmys tuberculata | reverse complement strand
AACCTATGCACTAGGTTGTACTGAGTCATTTTATTGCTGTAAATCCTGATAATCCTTCCCTCCCTCCCCTTCTATTGTCTATTTCCATCTTCTCCCTGTTGTCTCATCTCTGAATTTAAACTGTCATCTTTTGGGGTCAGAGTCATATCTTCTTATTTGTACTGTGAGGTTCCTATCACACTTCTGGCTGGTAAAATAATAAATGTTTCATGCTTTCCTTAAGTTTTATTTCATGTAGAAGACTCCTAAAACCTCCCCTATGTGTATGTAGTTGAATAAGGAATTAGATTTGTTTTTCTCTTTTTATGGTTAGTCACTTTGTGCAACTGTGTTCTTCCCAAATGAAAAAGCCTAAAGCAAATAGATGCTGGGCCATAAGGAAGCAAACACTTGACTACTTTTTACACATGCACAAAATAACCTGTAATTATCTTATTTAAAAAAGCCTATGCAATATAGCTATGCATGCAAGGAAGCTTGATTTAGGAAAGCATTCTGGGAAAGGAGCATGGTATGGAAGAAGTGGTAGCCTCCATTGCTGTTAGAGCAAGAGAATTCAATGCTGTCCTTTAAAATGTTTTAGGATTCTGAAGATTGTTTTGGAAGCTGCATCAGTCTCCCCACTCCTACCCTCACCCCAGGATGTTCCTGCTGCTTTCCCCAGGAGGATCGCATCCCACTTCCTCCCTTCATCTTCTGCCTGGTGTAAAGCAAAACCTACTTTTTTGCTGCCAGTCCCAATCCCATTGATTGGGCTACCCTGGGAGTGGAATGTAATTATGTAATTATACTCTTCAGACATCTGTAATGGTTTGTCTAAAAACCTGTCTGGACTTCTTGCTTGGTGACATAACTAGGGTTTTGTTTTACCATTTTAATCAAACATCACACACAAAATAGTGGGAGGAATTCTGATTCCTTTCTATCATGCCTTTGAGGCTGTGGTCATGATGCAACAATGTCCATATGTAATTTTTTTTCTGCTTAAAACTGAGTTCTAAATAGCTTGTTTTAATTAGAGCTGTCAAAAGTATGGATTTTTGCTTCAGAAATGCGTGTGAGTAAAACTAGCTCGATTGTTAAAATTTGAACTTTCCTATTATTAATGAAGGAGACAGTGGGGGAATCCAGTTAAGGGAAGTGGTGCATTCATTCTGCTTGGCCTAGTGCAGACAACACTAAAACCGCTGAGGTGTTTGACTTTTGATAAGAACTAAGTTCCAAAAGCTGGACCAATGAGTCTTTCCCCCTAAACTTTTAATCAATCACCTTACTGAACAATAACTATAAACATATTAGGGTAAATTCATAACAAGACTTGAATTCAGATCAGGTACTGGGGCTTTACAGACTTGCTAGGATATCAGTGGTAGAAGTGCACCGGCTCAGTGCTGTCAAACAAAGCTGAATCAATCCCTTTCTAGTATATCGACCCCACAGGGATGCTCTCACTATGTTATGCCTCCTGGGCCTTGTTATGTTTGGATCCTTGGAAGTTACTTGCACTCAGAGAGAAACCGGCACAGCTGTAAACACACACAGAGGGTTTATTGAATTACAGCTAAGACCAGCTAGAACTGGTTGAACTATCCCATAATGTTCTAACCCTGCTGCTACTGCAACCAGCTAGGCTTTGTTGCTACAGCAACTAGGCAGGACATAAAGTACACCACCTCCTGGGTCTGACCTTTTGAGCCTTCAGTGCTCCTGTTTCACACCATGAGCTTCCTGTAGTGAGACATCTTGAGTAGGACACCTGGGAAAGCCTTGCTCTCACCCCACGGGGAGTCATGCACCCCAACTTCTGCACTCAGCAGTGACTGTCAACCGGCATTGTAAAAGAGAAGGGTTTATTAGCTGTATGGAGCACACTGTAGAGAAGTGTTTTGCTAACCAAAAAAAAACCAGGAAGTTAGAGCACAGTCTTTCTTGACCAGACCAAGAGCCCTAGCCTGCCCTCCTGGGAGCCAATCTAGGAGTCTAAGTCATGCTTCCAGCAGCCTACACTCTGTGCCATGCCCATTTGCCCCTTTTCTATCCTTTGTGTTTCCCAGGCAAATGCAAGTTACTTGGCCTCCACCTGAGCTCTTTGTTCTCCAGCCCATCTCAGCAGGCTGACTTCTTGCAGAGGGTGGATTTCCCTTGGTCATTGCTTTCTAGGCTACAAAATGTCCAGCCATTGTCTTGCCCCAGGCAGCTAGATGGCCATCACATGTGGTCCTCTGAGCATGCCTGCAAAGACCAAACACCCTTGTCCCCTCACCTGGTTAATCATGCATGGGGGAAACTGAGACACACAATGTTCATTCAAAAAATTCCCTGCTTTGTTACAGTCAATAATGGAAATGTCAGATGATACACTAAAACTTAGCATTTAAATAGCACTTTATGAGGATCATAAGAAAAATCCACTTTACCAGTGAGAAAACAGGCTGTAGAAAGTTACTTGTGCTGTGCTGAATTACTCAGATTTCCACCAGGCTAGTCTCCTGAAATCTGAGAGAAACCATCACCTACTGCAGCCTGCATGGATTTTTCTCCCCTTTCCATTGCTCAACTTCCTCTTCTTGTTTAAATAGCCCAGCCTAAAGCAGGGCAGGGCCAGGCCTCCCTGATTACACCCCATGCTGTCCTGGCAATAGCCTCCAGCCTATCCTTTAAAAGGGATAGTACACTCCTTCACAGATGCATTGGGGCACATGGCCTAGTTCCGTTCCCTGGCTGGAAGACCATAACTCTTAGAATCAGATTTCCAAGGAAAATATTTGTGATTGTACATTTGAGATCTGCTTTCTGCAGCTATTCTCCAAAAGTCACTTAAAGTTTTAAACTTGTCCACTCTTGTTGTAATGAAACTTAGTTGCTATAATATTTGTGTAGAATGAACACAAACTCGATCTGAACACAGTCAAAGAGAAATCATTAACAAAATTCTAAAGCATATTAGCAGATTTATTCTTAGTGTTCCCCCCAACTATAATAATTAATATTCTTTTTAACTTTTGTTCTTTAAAACTTGCAAAGTTATCTCAGCACTGAGGGAATACTTGAATGGTATTACCAGATGTCTGCATAACACTATGTTGTACTTGGTTTTAAGGAAAATAGAAGACTTACTCATTGATAGAAATCCAGTGGGTATACTAATAATAAGTGTACTAAATTGAAAATTTCCTGCAACAGGGACTTTGTCTTCTCGCAGTACTTGTCCATAAAGCATCATGTAAATCTTCCATTACTCAAGTCAGGGTGCTGCATTTCAGTTCTTTTGTACAGTACTATAATTGCTTGGTAGCAACCAATACTACTAAGGTTTATAAACCAGTGTCTGTTATAACCACAATTTTTTTGCTCGTATTTTTCTAGACAACTCACCTTTTTGTGTTGGAAATTTCTATGCCTGGTCTGTTCCAAGTTCTATTTTTCTAAAAAGTTTTAAAATCCCATTGACCATTACTGGCCCCAATTTTCCATTGCCTTCTACCTGGGCAAAGTCAGTAGCAAATCTTACTGAATCTGAATTCTCCACTCACCCCAGTGATGATAGAGCATAAATCCAAATACTAAGGTAGCCTTAGAGCTCCCCCGCCCTTTCCCCTCTCAGTTCCCAAACACAGTCCACCAGAAAGCAACAGTTCAGAGTCCAATCTGCAATGGGTATTGGGTCTAAACAAGCAAGCATAAAACCATAGTCCTTCACACCAGTTGGGCTTCTTTTTCCATAACTGTATCTATAGCCCTTCACACCAGTCGGGTTTATCTTTATATGCTGATAGAGATTCCTTCCTCTCTAATCCATAACTCTGTATGCCCATAGAGCTTCCTCTTTCCCTAACTGTAGCTCCGTATGCTGACTGGGCCCTCTTCCCCTTCCTTCTTCTTGGTAGACTTAATTATACCTGTAGGGTGCCCCCAACCCCCAGTTACACCCATTCCAATATATGGACATGTTCCATTTTGGAGGGACTGAGTCTGGGGGCTTTAGTACAACCTCTTTTGTACCTCATGGGAGGGGCAGGAATTGAGGTTACATCTTGGCTATGGTCACTTTATGACCCTCTAGTGTTCCTTTCTCACACCTTCCTTCACCCCCTTGCATCTCCCAGCTGGTTGCTTGCCTTTGCTCTGACATCTGTCTGGAAGAGTCAGCTTTCCTTTGTTTGTGCATTCATATATCAACCCCCCCTCTACACCTTAAAATATTTTAACTACATCCCTTATCTTTCCTCACAGTGATAAAGATAACCCATCTGGTTGTGGGTAGGCAAGAGGAACACACTATGTCTTTGTTCTTTGCGTAGATGTGTATCTTAAAGACCTTTACTTTCAGACAGACAAGCACGCCCAGAATACAATCTCAGGCAGATACACAGGCCTAAATACTTATACAAACCTAAATCTCATACTTTTTTCCTAACGAGCCTGATTATAGAATCAGGGAGACATAAAAAATAGTCACAATAAATAATTCAAAAACTCTTAATTCCAGAATAATATCTTTAGCTAAACATGAAGCGCCATTTGTGGTTCATATTCGTTTCCATGGCAACAATTTTTCAAAAAGTTTCTTACTTGTCGAAATTATAAGCCATTTGCAGAGATCTCTCACTTAATCTGTTTACTCCACTTGTTTTGAGAGAACAAAATACCCAAAGAACCTGTAATTATTGGGAAATATTAACTATTCATCTTCTCATCATTGTTTAAGTAATGTAGCCAAAATTTCTTCTTGTTTTGCAAGTAGAAACTGTTCTCTAAAGGCTTATTATTTATTCAATTCTACAGCAATTTATTGAATGTGATGTTTAAGAACAAATTAACTGTGTGCATTTCCAGTAATAAACATCACCCGCTGAATGTTTTAATGTATTTTTTTACACACAAGATAAAAAGCAACCTTGTCTCCTTTTATAATTGGTATAGATTGTTTCTCTAAGCTTTAATATGCATTGTAAAAGAGAAATCTACCAATGTAGAGATCAAACTTCCATTGTTATAACCACCCAATGGGTGACAAAACATTCCAAGCACATTTTGGGTGCTCAGAAAGAATAAAAATATGGAAAGCATGTCCTACATAGCAATAATTTTTCAGAATATTAATTTAGCAATCTATATGATCCCAGTTTTGAAAATGCTCATGCAAATATTTAATTTGAAATCAGTGGACCTACTTGTGGTTTGCTTTAAGCAAAGATCTCTTGCAGGATGTGGGCTCACTGAACAATAGGGGGAGGAGTTTGGTCGAACAATTCACTGAATAATTTATTTGATTGTGATTTGACTATAAAGTATGCCTTGAGTGAGTTTAATCATAATTATAATGTGTGTTTTGGTGAATTCATTTAAAGAAATATTTAGGAATGCTGTTAGTGAGTGCTCCTTCAAATATTCTATATTCAGAGTTTGTATTTGGGCAAAGTCACATGTTGTGACTTTTTTCCTGATTGAATGGCCCATTATTTAAAAGCATGAGCAGTGCCTAAATAAATCATTGGGGTATTTAAACCTTTAATGGAGGAAGAACTCTCTCTAGGAGGACAAATAGCAGGAGCTAAGCAGCTGTAAAAAATGTTTGTAAATATCCTATTTCTTCTTGTTCCCTTTGTACTAGAAATATAGATTTTTAAAATAACTACATCACTTCCAGATAAAAGGAGAATAAACCAGCCAGATTTGAGTGGCCTAGCACACTTTATATTCAGTTTTATCTTGTCACATCCACTAAATGAATATTTATGTAAAGTGGTTAGTGAGCAGGTGTGGTGCAGATATGCTTATTCACACATGAACACAATTTTTCTTGCACAATTATTTCATATTTGCACAAATAGAAGTCCCCTGCAAAAGCAAAAAAAAAAAAGATACAAATGCTAGTGGATTGAATTGCAAGTCATAGTTCATCAATATGTTTGCAAATCATTTTACTTGCTCAATTCTTGAGACTGCACAAAGCACACTATGTATTTGATTTCCATTTCTTTTCCTTTTTTTCAACAAGTAGACCGTTTCAGTAAGCACATGAGGCCTAATCCAGAGCTCACTGAAGTCAACAGAAAGATTCCTGTTGATTTCAGGTGGGATTATATTCAGGCACATTGAACTCTGTAGCAATGAAATATTTCATAAGAGTCTAAGATGCCATCTGAAAGGCTATATTAATTTCCTTATTTGCTGACTCCAAAAGGCAACAAAGATGTCTGAGTTCAGACCTAGAGATTGCAGTCTATAATGTTTATGCATGTGAAGATCAGCTGCACCTTTGAAGAGTTACTTTTGTTCAACCTCCAAATAAGAAAAATACATTCTGAGTCTCAATCTATACCAGATAACAGAAGGAACATCACTGTGATATTCTAGCAAAAAGAAAATAAAAGCGTCCAACATAGAAACAGACAGAATCAGTGATTTAAATATATATTAAAATATGTATTTTATCACTAAAAACCACACTACATACTTTTCCTGATTAGAAATGAACCAAATGGGCTCATAGAGCAGTCACTTCTAAATACCACAGGTAGGATCCTAAACTGATATGAATTGGCATTGACTTCAGTTGAGCTACTCTAAACACAGGCCTTAAAAATAACTTGTACTGTCCCATCTGTCTGTGCATCCATCTGTTATTTCTTGTCTTACACTTAGACTTGAAATTCTCTGGGGCATCTTTTTGTTCTGTTTATTTGTACAGAGCCCAGCACAATGGAATCCTGGTCTATGACTAGGTCTGAAGGGACTACAATAATTAAAAAATGATTGTCATATATTTTACATTAAATAATTTATTTGCAGTTTCTTAAGTTACATGTGTAGTTTTACTGATTGAGGATACCCAGTAGATTTTTAAGTAATGCTTGGTGTGTAGAGATGGGGGAGAAGCCATTTTATTTTTTTAAGTTCCCCCAGAAGTTTACCAAAAAGTGCACAGGTGCGACCAAAGTAAAAAACCGTTTATTCTACAGGATAATGCAGCTGTTCACCTTTTCACAAGAGAAATGGGAATCCGTGCAATGTGGCACAGGGTACTGCCAAACTACATGATGATCTACTTTGTTGGGTGTATAGATTCTTCCCTATAGGTTATAAACTTAAGAACACAGAATGGTATGTCATCTTCAATATATGCTTTTGCTACATAGTGCTGCATTATACACTTCTTGATCCACAGATCTGCCCTCTTGCTTTTTTTCCCCATTTCAACTACTTTTTTTGCCAATACTATTGCTTTCTTCTTTCCCCTGAAGTTAAAATACACTACCTCTGCTCTCCATAAATATTTCATATACTTTCCTGGGTAGTAGAAAGGAAATATAAACTATGTACTGAAGTGTTAAAAATACAATTCCTATTCTTTTAGGATTTCCAGAGTAGCATGCCCACCAACCTAAATCTTCAGTTGGTGAGAGTTTTTTCTCACATTCACCCAGTACTCATTAGCTGAAAATTAGCTCAGATTGGACGTGTTGTTTAAATGTCAGTTCTACAAGTTTGTTTTGCATGGTTTGTATTTTGTTGATCATTTTAATAACTGAATGGAGAAAAACAAACATATCTGAATGAACAAACATACTCAGTCTGCAATTTATTTTTTCTGAAATGTAAGTCTCGCATCTTTGTGTGGCCTGCTGAAACCTCAATGCTTTGATCACGGAGGAGCACTGGGGGGTAAAAAATAGATCAATGGATTGGTGAGCCCAAATCCTGAAGTAGGCTCTAGGCCTGGAAATCTGATGTTGAAACACATGAGTACAACAATATGCCACCCATGAAAGGAGCAGTCTTGTTGGATCCCCAGACACTTGTATTTCTCGATAGCAGTGCTGCCCTATAGTTGTCTTTTTCATCTTTATTTGGCCAAGAGGCTGCAACATTTCTTGGTGAGGTGATCCTGGTCATATTCATCTGGCCTTTGTCTCCTTCAGATTGGATTATTGCAATGCGCCCTACTTAGGGCTACCCTGAAAGACCACTTAAACTTCAGCTTGAACAGAATACAGTTACCTGCTCTTTTAGTGTGTTTTCTTTCCATTGTTGCTGTTTCCTAGGGTATCTTAACTTTCCAACTCTATAAAAGTCTGAATATTATCAACCAGAGAGTTTAAGAATGAATGTTGACTGGAATTCTTAAGTGGGAATATGCTGTCATTCATAAACTGCTTACAATGAGCTGCCACAGTTTAAAATATCACAGAACTCCAGGACAGTTTTCATATCCTCTGGGACCATCTGTGGTTTTAATATAAAAGTTTTTCTGTCCCAACAAGGTGAAAATGCTGCATGTATGTCATCTGTCATGCTATTTAATGCTGGCTATTTCTACCATTTCCTTCATTCTAAGTTTGATCAGTTGAAAGAAAGGGGATTGTTGTGACAGTTCAAGTGGAGCTTAATTTTTTTTTTAAATACCAGTAAGAGGCTGCCTTAAATCTATATCCATAAAATTCGGAAGCAAGGATGTCACAATGACCCTAAATTAACCCCATATGCCTAGGTATTACAGTACATCCCAAATTCCTGCAAATAGAACACTGAGCAATGTGAGATATTGCTGGGCAAATATTAATGGCACTAATTAATATGAGGCAACTATTGTTCAGTATATGCAGCTGTGGTAGACTAGCAATGTGAATTTCCAAAACCTCTGGCATATGATAAATCAGGAATTGCTAACTCAGTCTCATTGGTATAACTGATGAAGATGAACAAAGACTGGTATAACAACTTCTGATTTCCCTGGTGCCATCTGAAAGAAAGACCTGCTACAGATAGTGGATGATTATTGCTTCATTCAAGCAGGGAAGCTGGAAATGGTGCTGTTAGTTAATGCATCTTTGCCACCCATCTCCATACCTTGGTTGCCAGAATCCCACCTGGAAAAATTCCATATCCAGCAGGACTAGTGTGAGTTGGCAAGACTTCTCAGTGTCTAATCCTGGTCACTAGGGCATCTGCACTATGGGGAAGTAGACAGCTTCTCCTTGTTGCTAGCTTCCAGGGAGCAGCTGGCAGAAGCAACACTGACAGTGAGGAGGCAAAGGCTGGTACCAGTTCTTTCATTCTCCCAATAGAAGCCCTTCTCAAAAGATATGAGGGTGGAGTTTCAACATCTGAGAGAGAGATTGCAGACACACAGAACCTGGAAACAAGGGAGTGAAAGGAGACGGCCAGAAAGCGGGCAAAGAGAGTTGGGGAGGTAAATGGGAGAAGAAGGAGGGGAAAGTTATGGGAAATTAGATAATAAGGGGGAGACATAAGAGTTGACTGAGTCGAAAACTGACTGGTTTTGTTCAACATCTTCATTAATGATCTGGAGGATGGGATAGATTGCACCCTCAGCAAGTTTGCAGATACTAAGCTGGGGGGAGCAGTAGATGTGGTGGAGGGTAGGGATAAGCTATAGAGTGACCTAGACAAATTGGAGGATTGAGCAAAAAAAATCTGATGAGGTTCAACAAGGACAAGTGCAGAGTCCTGCAGTCTAGGATGGAAGAAGCCCACGCATTGCTACAGACTGGGGATCGGCTGGCTAGGCAGCAGTTCTGCAGAAAAGGACCTGTGGGTTATAGTGAACAAGAAGAAGCTGGATATGAGTCAATAGTCTGCCATTATTGCCAAGAAGGCTAACAGCATAGTGGACTGCATTTGTAGAAGCATTGCCAGCAGATCGAGGGAAGTGATTATTGCCCACTATTGAGCACCGGTGAGGCCGTGTTTGGAGTATTGTGTCCAGTTTTGGGCCCCCACTACAAAAAGGATGTGGACAAACTGGAGAGAGTCCAGTGGAGGGCAACAAAAATGATTAGGGGGCTGGAGCATATGACTTAGGAGGAGAGGCTGAGGGAACTAGACTTGTTTAGTCTGCAGAAGAAAAGAATGAGGGGGATTTCATAGCAGCTTTTAACTACCTGAAAGGGGGTTCCAGGGAGGATGGAGCAAGGTTGTTCTCCATGGTAGTAGATAACAGAACTAGGAGCAATGGTCTCAAGTTGCAGTGGGGGAGGTCTAGGTTGGATATTAAGAAAAAAAATTTCACCAGGAGGGTGGTGAAGTACTGGAATGGGTTACTTAGGAAAGTTGTGGAATCTCCATCCTTAAAGATTTTTAAGGTGCAACTTGATGAAGCAGTGGCTGGGATGATTTAGTTGAGGTTGGTCCTGCTTTGAACAGAGGGTTGGACTAGATGACCTCCTGAGGTCCCTTTCAACCTTAATCTTCTATGATTCTATGAAAAAGACAGAAATTAGATTTACCAGAGGTGAGAAAGGAAGGAAAATTAAACTGAAGGAAACTTGTGAAAATGAAAGAGTGAAGGCCAGGTATATCGAGCTATTGGCAAGAAAGTGAAAGATAGAAAGAAAGGAAAAACAGAAGAAAAAGGAAATGGATAGCAAATTAACGTAACCTTTTGAACCTTTGTTTAATGGTGGTTTGACTGTATCCACAAAAACAAAAAAAACCAAAATGATACAAAGGGATTATATATTTATTGGGCTTCCACGTTTTTTCAGAGCAAATTTTCCCATTTTACAAGCAGATTTAATGGAGACCCTAACTTTTGAAAAGACTTGTTTTGAACGTTTTTCTGACTCAGGCTTGCTTGTCGTTGCATTAAGTGTGTCTAGATCAGCAGAGTGCTTTGTGTTTCATTTTAGTTTGAACATTAATAGACCCAATATAATGTGAACTGCCCTGCATAATGAATAGAATAATGAATGAAGATTCAAACAATCTGAGCAGCTGAAGGCACAGGATAACTGATTCATTCTCAGGAAATTCTTCCTGCCTTCATTTAACCCTTTAGTCCTAAATTAAGATTCAGCTAAAAGGGGAGTTGGTAGCAGTTGTTGAGCTTTGTGGGCCTCATGGTCAGGTGAATGATTACTTTGGGAAGGCACATGTTTAGGCCAAGGGAAGATCCCATTAATTTATAATTTTTTAAGGACCTCCTGAGTGGCGCTCCTGAGGAAAGCAGTTGCTCCTTGTTGTCTTCCTAATTTTGGGAGTAGAGATGAACACATCTGTAAGAAAATAGGAGGCATCCTCTTTTATTAATTTGTTTGTATTATCATAGTGCTTAAGAGCCCTGGACCTAGACCAGGACCTATTGTGTATGGGGCTGTACAAACATAAAACCCCAGTGCCTACCCCAGAGACTTTTAAACCTAAATAGAAGTTTAAAAGGAATAATACTAATTTTCCTGTGACTAGGCAAGGAAAAGCAACTCCTATTGGAAGACACTAATTGTTGGTGACTCAATTTTTCCTTGATAAATGCTGCCCTGTTGCTATCTTTTTTCCCTTTTGGGTCAGTTTTTGTTTGTTTTTCATCTAACAAACTGCTTCCTTCAAGCATTTTCCTCAGTGTAACCTTGGGACATTTGTTTCTACCTCTCATGTGAAATCTTTCAGATTAAAATTATGCCACTGATTTTATTATTGTTTACTATTATGTAGAATCCAACAATTATTTTAGCCAGAAAATATAATTAATACAAGATGAGGTTAGGATCAAATTAAGTGAGAATGGAAGGGTGCTCTGACCCACCATGTGTGGTCAAACCTTCCTGTCTCAGTTGCTGGTTATTTTAAAGGTCATATTTAAGAGCTGTTATGAGTGTGGGAAGGAAATATAGTAAAACAATTATTTTCATATGTCAGCACAAGAAAAAAACACTCTAGAATATCAGATATGACCTCTTTAACCATACAATAGATCATATTTAAACCCTAAAATAAAATGTCATATTTAAGTATGTGAATGTTTTAGACTTGAAGGGTGAGTTAGTTGGAGCATTCACATTTCAGAGAGACTCTGTGTGAATGCATATGGGAGCCAGGTGACTGAATGACCCTTTCTAGACTTCTGGTGTGGTCTGAAAAATACTTCTGGTGAGATTATACTAAAACAGGAAAAAAGTTTAAGGTCCCACTTACAGTTGTCTCATTAATATGCATGATAGGCTAGATTGGGCTGTGCCTTAAATGCACATACTAAAGGATAGTGCAGAGATGCATAACTTCAGTTGTAGCACTACATTACAGAAGGATGGAACTCCCTAGTTGCACTGTGGAGTATATATCAATTCACTGTAACTTTATATCTTATCAGAGCCATATAACACATTGCAATGTATGAATATATGGCATATAAAATTTGCAGATAATACAAAGCTGGGGGGTATTGCTAACATGGAGAAGGACCGGGATACTATTCAGGAAGATCTGGACCACATTGTACACTGGAGTAATAGTAATAGGATGAAATATAATAGTGAAAAGTGCAAGGTCATGCACTTAGGGATTAATAATAAGAATTTTACATATACGTTGGGGACGCATTAGTTGGAAACGTCGGAGGAGGAGAAGGACCTTGGGGTATTGGTTGATAGCAGGATGACTATGAGCCACCAATGTGATATGGCTGTTAAAAAAGCAAATGCGGTTTTAGGATGCATCAGGCGAGGTATTTCCAGCAAGGAAAAGGAGGTGTTAGTGCCGTTATATACGGCGCTGGTGAGACCCCACCTGGAATATTGTGTGCAGTTCTGGTGTCCCATGTTTAAGAAGGATGAATTCAAACTGGAACAGGTTCAGAGACGGGCTACTAGGATGATTCGAGGAATGGAAAATCTGCTTATGAAAGGAGACTCAAAGAGCTTGGCTTGTTTAGCCTGGCCAAAAGAAGGCTCCGGGGGATATGCTTACTCTATATAAATATATCAGGGGGATTAACGTTAGGGAGGGAGAGGAATTATTTAAGTTTAGTACTAATATAGGCACGAGGATGAATGGGTACAAACTGGATATTAGGAAATTTAGATTTGAAATTAGACGAAGGTTTCTAACCATTAGGGGAGTGAAGTTCTGGAACAGCCTTCCAAGGGAAGTAGTGGGGGCAAATGACTTATCTGGCTTTAAGACTAAGCTTGATAAGTATATGGAGGGGATGTTATGATGGGATAGTTTAATTTGAGCAATTGATTTGGATTATCGGCAGATAAGTCTGCTCAATGGTCTGTGGGAATGTTGGATGGGATGGGAACTGAGTTACTGCAGAGAATTCTTTTTTGGGTGCTGGCTGGTGAGTCTTGCCCACATGCTCGGGGTTTAGCTGATCACCATATTTGGGGTCGGGAAGGAATTTTCCTCCGGATTGGCAGGGGCCCCGGAGGTTTTTCGCCTTCCTCTGCAGCGTGGGGAATGGGTCACTTGCTGATGGATTCCCTGCAGCTTGAGGTCTTCAAATCTTACTTTTGAGGATTTCAATAACTCAGTCATGGGTTCGGGGTTGTTATAAATGTGTATGGGTAGGGTTTTGTGGCCTGCCTTGTGCAGGAGGTCAGACTAGATGATCATATTGGTCCCTTCTGACCTATGAGTCTGAGTCTATTTTAAGATATATTTTCAAAATTGTACAGGATTTTAACTAGGTAGTTCCCATTAGAGCAGAGTCATGTGGCTAAGAGGCCTGTGAAATTACTGGAAAATTAGGAAGCATTTGTTCCTGTGATTTGCTGTCTCTTTCCTTTTATTGCAAGCTGAATATTGGAGGAAATTCAGGGTCTTTGACAACATGTAGGAATGCAAAAATGGACATAATGAATTTAGGAGTTGAAGAGGTTACGAAATCATTTCCGTAGGAAGGCTGGATCTGAAGGATTGATGAAAAGAATTGCTTTTGCTGGAACCACTAAGAGATTCAGGATAATTTCATTTACTTGGAGTCTAGTCTTGTCACCAAATCACCAAAGAGAGATTCAAAAGACTTACACAGAAATCAACATACAGACAGTGGTGTGGAGAGATCAAACCCATTAGTGATCGAAGATTAACACTCATGTCGTATAGAGGGATACCTGGAAACAGACAGAGAGCCTCATTATGAATGCACAAAAGCAGTGCTTTTGGCTTAATTACAGTCAAAACAAAATTGTCTGTCAGAACTACTCCTCAAACTGCTGAATATGTTCCAAAAAGAAAGGCAAAGGCGCATATGTTGAATCCCTTCAGGAGCCTGGCTAGGAGAGAATATATACAGTCACAATGAGGTTGCCAAGTGTCTGCATTGGAGCCTCTGTGGCAACTATGGATTTTAATGCACCATGCAGTATTATGACCACCCAATTGAAAGCAGTCTTGAGAATGAAAAGGCTAAGATTTTTATGGGATCTGGCAATTGACACAGACCAAACATGGCAGGCAAACAGCCTGGACATAGCTCTTGTAGAAAGGAAGACAAATAAGACCAGATGGATTATTGCAGACAGAAACATTAAAAAGAAACAAGAAGAGAAGGTAGTGAAGTATGAAAATTCTGCCACACGGTGTCTTTGTTCTTGTTTTCCATAATCATTGCAATCTCAGAGATCACTGAAGCACTTGAAGTGATTCCCAAGGGCATGAATGAGCATGCCAAGAACATGTTAAGAGTGCAGGACATGATGATCAGTGGCCTCCAGGGGAGAGTGCTTTTAAGCAGTATGAGAATTTTAAGGAAAGTCAAAGGGGAACTAGAGCTTGTGAGCACCTAAAATGCAGGAATTTAGCATTTGGAAATGCTCAAAAGTAGACTAATCGTATTAATATCTATCTCATATTTTTAAAAGCCCTCATGTGAATAACAACTGAAGAACTGGGCTCTTAAACTAATTAGGCTAGATAAGACATTGGAAAAAATCTACTTTTACTGCAGGAGAGAAGGAACTATTTAGTCTTTCCCCATGCTAATATCTATGATTATGTGATGCTGCAAAAACCACCAGCATTTCTGACTGCCTTGAAAGCTTTGCTTAATTATTGTGATTAATCTCTTCTCCCAGTTGGTGAGATATTGGATGTCTATCTTATAAAGTACACTAGGGTGCACAAATTTAGCATCTTGCCATATCGATCACAGAACATTATTTTACAGCAGCTGCCCTCAATGGAAATTATCTTTAGGGATATCTTGGGTGTTCTCTCATTAAAAAATGCAAATGATAA
The DNA here is from genome assembly GCA_007922155.1 of Mesoclemmys tuberculata. Taxonomy (NCBI): domain Eukaryota; kingdom Metazoa; phylum Chordata; order Testudines; family Chelidae; genus Mesoclemmys; species Mesoclemmys tuberculata. Next base: position 32,414,815 of record ML675604.1, on the reverse strand, counting down.
ATTATATCATGTCATTAACTAATATGGATGATTTTAATTCACTCCTACTTGGCAGAGATCCAAGTCAGAACACACTAGATTAGATAATAGAGCAATTTGCATACAGTATAAATTTGAAAGATTTTTTTTCTAATGACAATTTTCATTAAGCATGCATAAAACAATTATGGTAAGGCTGGGAGTTAACAAAGGGGCCCAATGGACTTAGGTGCCCAATATCACTGTATTTCAGTGGAAGCTGAGTACCTACCTCTCACAGGATCCTTTGAAAAACCCCAACCTTAATATCACATCTGCTTCCCTCCCTCTCCACATCTTAAAAAGGTGAAAATGGAACACCTGATACTTCAAAAGAAGTTGGGCAGCAACAGGAGGAGAGGTGGATCTTCCGTGACTGATATATTGGAATAAACACTTTTATTTTATGGAGTCCCTAACTCCTGCTATTCATTATGCTATGAGCTTCTTGCATTTTTGCATGAAGATGAAGTTTGCATCACTTTGTTGGATAGTTTCCCGCAACATCTGAAAGTGACATATTTAGAAGTCCTGATAACAAAGTCAGTAGAAAAGTTACCAACCTGTACAAATCTATAGCAGAATTATAATTCACTATTTAAATTCTATGGCTGAAGATCATTCTATATTAATTCCTCTAACGGCCTATAAAGGTTTCCATAAGAAAAGCCCCTATTCAAGGACACTTAAGTTTGGGTATTTAAATCAATGGAGCTTAGCATGAGCTTAAGGTTAAGCATGAGCTTCAATGCTTGCCTGAATACAAATGGACCGCTGAATTAAGTTCAGTATGCTGACAGTGTCCTAATGATTCATGCTTGGAGCAATAAATTGGTATCTTCCCACTCGCCATCCTCCAGTTATTAGAAATGTCTAGGTATTTGTTTATTTCTTTTTATCATTTCAAAGGACACTATGAGCACAGCATCGAAAGAAAGGCTTGACTAACTTTCTTACATGAGAAAATCAATCGCATTAAGAATTTTTCTTGAACTATGTGAACTGTTTGAAAAAATGAGGTAACTGGTAGAATTTTATATGAGCAAAAAGAATATAGAGGAAATAAAACTCTTTTCTTTGACTGTGATAGATCTTTATATATAAATGTAGTTTAGTTTAAGGCTAATTCAAACCACTTAATATTTAAAGAGATGCTGTGACTTTTAATATATATATATATATATATATATATATATATAATATATATATATATGGTAAACAAAAAGAGGCTTCAACTATGAAATGTCCTGCATTAGTAAAATTAGAGGGGTTTTTACATCAATTTGTCTACATTTCTTTTGGCTAATCAATTAATTCAGATTTCCTTTTCTGTACAGAGTTTCTCTACATTTTTCTTTTTATTTTGGGTTCTTGGTGCTATAATGTTTGGGTTTCATATATACTGGGAAAAAGTGTATTTTTTTAAAAAAAGCTATTTTATTGGAATTTTATAAAATTTGTGGAAACTTCTATTGGTCTTAGGTTTGTAGAAATTTTTCCCAAATTGAGATTTGACAACCTAACATTTTTCCAATATCCTTGTTAAGAATATTAGTGTGAATACTTTCAAGAACAAAAACTCAAAATATAGTGTAGTCCTGGAAAATTAATTTTTAAAAAATAAACAAATGGGAGTGCATTTAGATCATCAAGACTGCCAAAAAAATCAAATCATTGCAACATGAAATACTTCTAAGAAGGATTTTTTCATAACTAATGCACAAAATATGCTTCAAGGGAAGCTGAGTAAATGAAAAATGTCTGATCAGCTAAAATGTTAAAATACTTGTATTTAGGGTGCATTTATCTTTACTTGGAAGACTTAAAAACATTTGGAAATGAATATTTATTAGGCTATAGTCACCCTTAAAAACTCAGTATGCACGCCCTGTGCCCAGGTACCACTCCGTGATACTTGTTTTACAGGATCTCAGATGTATCCATCTAAAGTCCTTTTTATGGCCCTGGTTACTGTAGTACCAGAGTGCCTCACAATTTTTAATATATTCTCACAACTCTTGTGAGGTATGGATGTACTATGATGTGGAACTGAAGACATAAAGGCTAGGGGCTAGTCTACACAAAGAATTAGAACCACAACCAACTGGGTTGTGACCCTACCCCACTCTAGCCTGCCATGGTCTGTCTGTGTGCACCCTACTGAGTTCATTAGAGTGATTTAATCTAATCCTCTTTAAAATAGGACAAGCTCAAAGTCCATTAACAAACTGCTAACATGCTTCAGGAGGGTGCACATGGACAGTTAGACCATGAAAGGCCAGGCTAGTGCAGGGTTGATTGACACCCCAGCATTCCACAGTCTAATTGTTCATGTAGACAATTCCTAAGGGCCTGATTTTTTTGTCTAAAGATGCAGATAGGTGTCTGGCGGGATTCCTCCCAATATTTCCAGAACCCATCCATTTCTTTGTATCTCAATAGCCATAGTATTCTATCCTATGGAGGCTGATATGGATAGATCCAAAATACCTTTATGAAAAAGAGAGAAGTGCAGAAAAGTATTAGAAGAGGCTGCATTTTACCCTTGCAATAGTTTTTAGATCATAGTCTTTCGATAGTTCATTTTTGTTTTTCTATGAAGTGGTGGGACGAAGGGACACTAGACAATTGGAGCCAGATTCTCAGGCCCACTAAGGCCATTAGTAACATTTTAGGAATGCCAAATCAGCTTTAAACCAAGTTTCATTGTCTCGAGGAGGATTCCCCAGGACTTCAAGCATTCTTCAGGTAGTAAAGAGCTCTCTAATTTAATATATGGACTATTGCAGAGAATTGACATATCCGAGATTAGGGGTCTGCCAACTATGCTGTGCACAGCATAACATGGCTCAAGATCTGATCCTTGATGTTTAAAAATAATTATAAGCTGGATAGTGTATTCTTTGGAGCTAACTGTATTTTTATTGCGTGCTTGTAGGGCTTTCCACTATAGAAAACTGATTGTTGATTGGTGTTTTAAGCACTAGTGCAATAAAACTAGATAATTTCATAGATTGACAACAAACAGAACTGCTCATGGAAGACAGCTGAGTGTGGATGTGCCAGCAGTTTCTTGGCTTGCCATAGCTCACTCCAAATACATCAAGGAATTGTGTTTCTTGTGTTGAAGTGGATATGATTCTGTATATCAGGTAAAGATCTTTGGTAGCTTTCACCACTTCAGATCCACATGATCAGTGAAATGGAGAAGGTAAACTGTTCCTTCCCTTCTAATTTCACTGTTAATTCACTATTGGGAATCCAGAAATAGATTCCCCTTTAATCGTCTCTTCTTCATTTGAATGGTCTAATACATATTCAGCAGAATAATGATGTAATACTGGGTTATCAGGACTGCTATGATTAGTTCAAGAATAACTATTTTTATATCCAGTACCTTTGTGTTCATACTTAAATTGTCAGCTGCTCCTGCTTCCATCGCCAGTCATTCAATGCTACTTACTCCCGCTCAGACTCAGCCGTGGAAGTTACCAGCTCCTTGCTGTTTCCACGGTGGTAGTATGAGTCAAAATTAGCAATGTTAGGCAGGCAGGCAGAGAATTTGGCCATGTACCAGTCGAGTGGAAAGGAAGGACACTTTAATTTAGTATGCTGTGGTACGTTGGCTCATAATGATATGAGGCCTGAAGAACATACTGTGAATGTGGAGACACATGAGACCACCTTTACCAAGGACCCTGATGTTTCTTTTCATACAATCTTCTCATGTGGCAAAGCACCGGAGCTGGTATACCTTATCACAGAAATTAATGGTACACTGCTAAAGTGCATGGTGGATAAAAATTTGTTTGTAATGCCCTTAGGGAGGAGATCCTTGCTTCAAGTGAGACAAACTGCACTGTGCTATGCCCTCGATATACTCACTTGGCACGTTTTCCAAGAACAAAGTTTAAACATTTCCAGCAAAGTTCGGTTTATCCATTGGTGTTGCCTTCCTCTTTAGGTTAGGTTTATGAGAATATGTTTTAGGTGAAGTGAAAGGGAACTTTTTTTCTCTTCAACACACACATCCCTACTACATGGCATTTATCACAGGCTAGGAAGGAACTTTTTGTAAGAGCCCCTGTAATGATTTTACAATCTCATGCAATCTTTGGTGATCATGTTACATTAAGTTTGTTTCACTGTGGATTGTATAACCCTCCCACCTGGAGTTTAACAATAACTCCTCCAGGAACCAAAACCAGTGTGTGGTGAGGATGAGGAGATTCAAGTGAATCGCTTATGTTGTAAACACATCCAGAGAGGCACCACTTCCTCTGGAGGCTTACACATCCTGGTCCAAAATGGGTTTTCCAGAGACCAAGAGACAAAAGGGGATTTTGGCATAAAAAGGTAGCATTTAAAACTGACTCAGAGCCTTCTTTCTGATCCAACAAATGGATAGGACCTCCTGTCGAAAGGAGACCCCAACATTGGTAGAAGGTTGAAAAGACTTTGGCTTACTAGGGCCCCATAAGTCTGATGGGTGACCCTCCTATGTTTAATGTGTATTATATCTGTTTGTTGGCTTTATATATTTTCGCTGCAACGTCTGCACCTTAAGAATAAATGAGCTTGCTTAAACACAGCTGTGTGGTGACTTCTAACTCCAGGCAATACACAGTTCATAGCCCTCAGAAAGAAAGCAAAGCACAGGCGCAGACCTTTGTGCTATCTCCAGCAAGTCAGATTGCCTAGTGTAAGGCAGGGAGCTGTGCAGCCTTCATCCATCCCAGTCAGAAGGTAGTGGGAGGAGGTTCCCAGTAAAGACTGACTGGAGTGGAGACCGCAGATCTGACTGTGCATGTTCCTGGAGTGGACCATGGAGGAGGGGAATACAGGTGCAGTTACCCTGAAATTGTGACACCTTTCTTAAAATTTTGATACAGTGGTTTCACCATCACCCTAATAGCACTGTGCCACTACTTATAGCTACACTCTGCTTTGAAATAGCAGCAGATCAAAGTGCATTAGGGAACCATTAGCGTGCAGGACACACACACCGTGCAGAGCAGGCTAGTGAAGGGTAGATTTATACCTCAATGGTTGTATAGACAATTGTATCACTGCAATGGTTGTATAGACAATCTCTAAGGGGCTCTGGTCCATTCTATTACAGTCTTCCCTTCTGTTTGGGATACATGGTGTAACTCTGTAACTGCAGTAAATAATTTTATGGCATGCTCATCCCACGTTAACGGGGACTATTGCACATACTCAATTATCTAGATGAGTCAGGGCCCAAATATATGGTGTATTGATTGGAATTTGTACACTTTGTACTAGTATTGTGTCTATATGGATTTTTGGTGTGTTATGTGAGCCAAATCGTTCTTTCCAATCTCCTGCAAAACTTCCATTAAAGTCAATGAGTGTCTTGGGCACATAAAATGAGACAGATTTGGCTCTATTCTTTACGTGGATTTTGTTTGACTTTTTTAAAGTCTAAAACAGATGTATATGTATTAACACCCTTTTTGTTCATTTTAACTATAAAACTTTCAGTAGCTTAATACATAAAGTTCATGAAAGAAAAAGGAGTCTATATTCCCAAATGTGTGTGTGCCATTTGCCAATGTTGTGAAAAAAGAAAGATGAAGGGAGAAAAGAGAAACTAGATTTTTTTTTACCATTGTTTGTTCTCTGAAGACAACAAGTAAGCATCCCACAGCAAATGGCCTTTTAGAACACATTTAAGCCCCTTACAATGATAGCAGTAGATAGTAACACGCTCCCTCTTTTCTTCAGAACATATCTTTTTCTACTAACAATATTTATTTTGCTTTGTTTTAGCTGTAGGGGTTCTTTGCTCATAATTTTCTATACTTTGAGCTACTTAATTCAAAATAATCAGCATCTCATGTGGAAGTATAATGAATGCATTATGTATTTTTAGTCCGGTATGTTTTCCATTTTTTTTCTCTTCAGTATTAAAATAATTTCACTGGTAACTTTTTCTAATGAACAGAGATTGGCATAAAGGAATTATTAGTTTATAATGTGAGTCATATTACGATGCAATAACTAGATGAAAAGTTCAAAAACTATGAACTGGAGAAGAAAACATGACTTTGTTGACTTGACTCATTAGCTATTCACTATGTATTAAATTTACATTTTGATGCCCTGCTGTATCCAGGCTGCTATAGCAACCTTGAAAATGTGGCATTCCTCCCAACTAGAAAATAATGCTTTTGTGTCTTCAGGGGAGTAATTCCTGCAGCTCTCTGCTTTTTCTGATAAAATTCAGTGGTGTTAGAATATAGCCTTTCTCCTTCCAATCTTAAAAGCAACCATGAATCCTAGACAATGAGCTCTCTGGGTCAGAGGCTGTCTCTCCATTTTACTCATTTCTGCAGTCCCTAGAATGATAGGGTATTGGTCCACTGGGAAAGATATTGGGCTCCTTTGTAATAATTTATTAATATTCTGCATGACCTTGTTATTGAGATTGGTTATATCCTTAATAAGTAAGTTATACGTATAACGGCAAGGCTGTTAGCAAACAAGCAGGAGGGCAACACAATGGCTCCAGATGAGCAACCTCCTAGTAAATACATCAGAGATTATTAAGAGACAATGCCTGAGCTGTTGTTTGGGAAGACATTACTTCCATTCTCCAGGCAATGAGCTACACAGAGCTCTTCTTCAGGTCTGGAAAGATTCCAATTCAGAAGAAGCTTGTCTCTTTCACCAACAGAAGTTGGTCTAATAAAGAATATTACCTCATCTACCTTGTCTTTCCGATATCATGGGACCAACATGGCTAGTACAACACTGCAGGCAAGACTTGCTTTGTCTGGCCTTGGAGCCAAAAAATCAAAAGGACAATAGGGACTTAAAGATTGTCTAGGACTACAGCAGAAAAATTGTCAAACAGTTTGTAGGGAACAAACTGATACAGATGCTTGCTTCAGGTTCTGAAGAAGTTAAGCTTAGCTTTAGGATGCTTAGCTTTCAGTAAGATAGATATGGGTATAGCCCTTATATTTAAAAAAAAAATTTCTTATGCTTTCCTTTGTTCCTACTGTTAGGTTTAAGAACATAAGAATGGACATACTGGGTAAGATTCATCTAGCCCAGTATCCTGTCTTCTGACAGTGGCTTCTGTCAGATGCTTCAGAGGGAATGAACAGAACAGGACAATTACTGAGTGAGCCATCCCCTGAGATCCAGTACCTGCTTCTGGCAGTCAGAGGCTTAAGGACATCCAGAGCATAGGATTGCATCTCTGACCATACTGGCTATTATCCATTGATGGACCTCTCCTTTGTGAAATTCTCATTCTTTTTTTAACCCATTTACACTATTGGTCTTCTCAACCTCCCCTGACAATGTGTTCACAGGTTGACTGTCTGTTGTGTGAAGAAGTACTTCCTCATGTTTGTTTTTAACACTGCTACATATTAATTTCATTGAGTGACTGCTGATTCTTGTGGAGGCGTAAATAACACTTCCTGGTTCTCTTTCTCCACCCCATTCATGATTATATAGGCCTCTACCATATTCCTCCTTAGTCATCTCTTTTTCATGATGAACAACCCCAATCTTTTTAAACTCTTCTCATATGGAAGCTGTTCCATAATCCTAGCCATTTTTGTTGCCCATCTCTGTATCTTTTCCAATTCTAATGCATCTCTTTTGAGATGGGGAAATGAGAACTGCATATAGTATTCGAGTTGTGGTCATACGATGGATTTATATAATGACATGATATTTTCTGGGTTTTTTTGTCCCTTTCCTAATGGTTTCTAACAGTCTTTTAGTTCTTTTGACTGCTGCTGCACATTGAGTAGATGGTTTTCAAAGAACTATCCACAATAACACCAAGCTCTCTTTCTTGAGTGATAACATTGAATTTCATCTGCCATTTTGTCACCTAGTCACTCAGTTTTGTGAGATCTCTTTGTAATTCTTCACAGTCAACTTTGGACTCCACTATCTTGAGTAATTTAGTGCTATCAGAAAATTTTCCCACTTCACTGTTCATCCCCTTTTCCAGATCATTTATGTATGTGTTGAACATCACTAGTCCCAGGACAGATCCCTGGGGGATGTCCCTATTTATTTCTGAGCATTTATTCCTATCCTTTGTTTACTATTTTTTTTAACCGGTTACTGTTCCAAGAGAGGACCTTCCCTCTTATCCCATGACTACTTACTTTGTTTAAGAACCTTTCATAAAGGATTTTGTGAAAGGCTTTCTGAAAGTCCAAGTACATGAAATACACTGGATTACACCTGTCCATATATTTTTGACTCCCCTCAAATAATTCTAATAAATTGGTGAGACGTGATTTCCCTTTAAAAAAGTTTACTCTTTTCCAGAAAATTGTGTTCATCTATGTATTTGATCATTCTGTTCTTTACTGTAGTTTCAACCAGTTTTCCTGGTACAGAAATTAGGCATGATAGCCTGTAACTGTCAGGATCACCTTTGGAGCCTTTTTTAAAAAATCAGCCATACATTAGTAATCCTTTAATTCTCTGGTTCAAAGACTGATTTTAAGCAGTAGGTTAGATACCACGATTAGTAATATGGCAATCTCATGTTTGAGTTTGTTCAGAACTCTTGAGTGAATACCATTTGGTCCTGGTGACTTATCATTGTTTAATTTATCAACTTGTTCCAAAACCTCTTCTAATGATACCTCAATCTTGGACAGGTCCTCAGATTTGTTACATATGGCTCATGTATGGCAATCTCCCTCATTCTCTCTGCAGTGAAGACTGATGCAGAGAACTCATCTAGCTTTTCTGCAACAACCTTGTCTTCCTTGAATGCTCCTTCAGCATCAAGGGGCTCCACTGAGAGTTTGGCAGGCTTCCTACTTCTGATGTCCTTTTTTTAAAAAAAATGCTTTTTTAAAAAAAAAACTTTTGTTAGTTGCACTTCAGATTCTTTTTTGGCCTGCCTAACTGTACTTTCATGCATGAATTGCTAGAGTATATGCTCCATTCTATTTTCCTCAGCAGGATTTGACTTCCAATTTTTAAAGGATGCCTTTTTGCTGCTAACCACCTCTTTTACTCTGTTTAGTCATGGTGGCATTTTTGAGAGGCTTGTTACTATTTTTGTTGGTGTTTTTGTTTTAAATTTGGGCGTATACATATAGTTTGAGCCTCTACTATGGTGTTCTTTAAAAGTTTCCATGCAGTTTGCAGGCATTTTGCTCTTGTGACTGGTCCTGTTAACTTCCATTTAACTAGCTTCCTTATTTTTGTGTAGTTCCCTTTTTTGAAGTTAAATGCTACTGTGATGGGCTTCTTCGGTATTCCCCATTGCCACTCCTCCCCAAGGATATTCAGATTAATTACATTACAGTCACTATTACCAAGCAGTTCACCTATATTCATCTCTGGGCTCAGATCCAGTGCACCAACTAGGGCTAAATCGAGAATTGTATCTGCATTAGTGGATTCTAGGTTTAGCTACTAGAAATTTTATCTCTACATGCCATCCTGAGGTGACAGGTGCCCAGTCAATATATGGGGATGGTTGAAATACCTCATTATCACTGATTTATCTATTGTTCTAGTCTCTGTAATCTCCCTGAGCATTTCACAATCACTGTTATCCTTGTCAGGGGGACAGCATTATATATAAAGCAGTTTTTCACCTGCTTTGCACTGCCTCAGAAGTGCAAACAGCTGAAACAGACATCAAGGAGCTGTCCTTATGTGTGTCCTCAGACACATCAGAGGCCAACAATTTCAAACCATAGCCAAGGGTACTTAGGCACCCTTAGGTATGAATAGACCTGATTTCCCAGAGGTGATGTTCATTTTTATTTGCATTACTGTAGCAGTTAGTTGTGAACGGGGGCCCCACTGTGCTAGGCACTGTACAAACATAGAACAAAAAGATGGTCCCTGCCCCAAAGAATTTACAAGCTAAGTATAAAATAAGGGTGGAGGAAGTAAGTGTTGAGAGTGAGCCAGGGCTGGGGGTAGGCAGGGTGAACTTCGCAATGGGAAAGAGGGGCAAAAGGGTTGAGTGGAGCAGAGTGAAGCCTGGGGAGAGCATAGAACCATATCTATGTAAGAAAGGGAAGAGAGAGCTGACAAGAGATCATCAGCACTGAGATATTTAGCATCTTCAGCTAAATTCAGGATTTCCTATTCCACTGGCATATAGTTTCCAAGTTATTTTTTGTAAGAAATAATCTCCAGTATAATTACATCCAAAAAAGGATATTAAAAGAATGTTAAGGTTGTCTGCGCAGTCTTTAATTACATGACTACATGCTATTTTGTCCATAGAACACCTACCTCATTTAGTGCACAGGATGGACAGTTTAGCAAAGTTATAAGTAACTGAAAACGGGGTCTAATAATGGAAAATGTTGGGCAACCTTAAATATAGGTGTGGCTACCTGCACGATCTATAATACTAATAATTCATAAAATCATATTCATTCAGAACTGGGAGCTACATTCAATAGTTTTACTGTCATTCTGAATTAGGAACTATGACATGGTTTGATATCCTTCTAGCAACACTAACATAAGTTTGAACTTTCTCAGTTGAGATGACCTATGCTATATGGCTGGTCTCAAAGATGGTGGCTTTGATGATCTTTTTTCAGCAGGCTCATTCTTCTAAAATATTGGTTCCATCTTTACAATTATATGTTGTTTTTAGGCAGGGTACTTAATTCAAATATGCTGAATGACAGAAACACAGGTAAATCACAAAAAGTGATACTTCCTGCCACTGAGACAGCTTGTCACTAACACTAATTGTGCTGGGGAAAGTATCTTCAGTGGACTCCAGGTTGGAAAGAGGTACAGGAATAAACTATTATGTCTGTAGGATGGGGGAAAGAGCAAGTTGTTAGAGTGGTTTCCCAGATACTCTTAAATCTTCAGGTCATAAGAAATATGTGGCTTATGGTTTGTACTGCCTAGCAAGTTATGGCCCTCTGGAACTTGAGATGTTTACCTAAAGGAAATATTGCAGAGATGAAATTCAGATATAATCATAGAATATTAGAGTTGGAAGGGACCTCAGGAGGTCATCTAGTCCAAACCCCTGCTCAAAGCAGGACTAACCTCAACTAAATAATCCCCAGTGAGGGTTTTGTCAAGCCACAGCTAAAAACCCTCTAAAGATGGAGATGCCACCACCTCCCTAGGTAACCCATTCCAATGCTTCACCACCCTCCTAGTGAAAAACTTTTTCCTAATGTCCAACCTAGACCTCCCCCACTGCAACTTGAGACCACTGCTCCTTGTTCTGTCATCTGCCACCACTGAGAACAGCCTAGTTCCATCCTCCCTGGAACCCCCTTTCAGGTAGTTAAAGGCTGCTATCAAATCCCCCCTCATTTTCTTCTGCAGACTAAACAGGCCCAGTTCTTTCAGCCTCTTTTCATAAGTCTTGTGCTCCAGCCCCCTTATCATTTGTGTTGCCCTCCGCTGGACTCTCTCCTACTTGTCCACATCCTTTTTGTAGTGGAAGGCCCAAAACTGGACACTATACTCCAAATGCAGCCACACCAGTGCAGAATAGAGGGGAATAATCACTTCCCACGATCTGCTGGCAATGCTCCTACTAATGCAGCCCAATATGTCATTAGCCTTCTTGGCAACCAGGGCATACTACTGATTCTAATCCAGCTTCTTATCCACTGTAACCCCCAGATCCTTTTCTGCAGAACTGCTGCCTAGCTCGCTGGTCCCCAGTCTGTAGCAGTGCATGGGATTCTTCCATCCTAAGTGCAGAACTCTGCACTTGTCCTTGTTGAACCTCATCAGATTTCTTTTGGCCCAATCCTCCAATTTGTCTAGGTCTTTCTGTATCCCATCCCTCCCTTCCAAGGTATCTACCACTCCCCCTAGCTTAGTGTCATCTGCAAACTTGCTGAGGGTGCAATCTACCCATCCTCCAGATCATTAATGAAGATGTTGAACAAAACCAGCCCCAGAACTGACCCCTGTGGCACTCCACTTGTGACTGGCTGCTAGCTAGACATGGAGCCACTGATCACTAATCATTGAGCCCTATGCTCTAGCCAGTTCTATATCCATTTTGTAGTCCATTCATCCAACCATACTTTTTTAACTTGCTGATAAGAATACTATGGGATATCTTGATTAAAAAAAATTAGAAGAATGAACGAATAAATAAAATAAGCTAGTGACCTTTTTGTTATTTCATAAGACTAGAATGTTTTTTAATCTTTCTCCTGTGTAAGGACTAGATTGTGCCTTAGCCCTGATCAAGGGGTGAAGTGGAATCTGCACCACCTGAGGAGTAACTAAGGAAGGCACTGTAACTCCAAGACACTTCTCTGAGATACAATTCCCTTTCTGCTTCTCCCTTGCTCCAGGGAGTAATTTGTTATTGGCCTATACTGGCAGCAAATTGACACACCCCACACTGACCCAGCTGCCCTGACCTGCACTTCAGGGAGAAGGGCGAAACCTTGGGGACATCTTGCCCCAACTCACTTGTTCTCAGGATGAGGAATAGGCATGCACAGCAAGCTTACTTTGGTGTCCCAGGACCCAAGATCTGGGTACCCTGGTAGGGAGATACGGATGCGTTCTATACTGTTTGTGTACATAGGCCCAAGTCAGAGTGTAGCAGCCGATCAGCATTTGTAAGCTGCTAATGTTTTGCAAAAATGAAACTTCAAGGGAATTTAGTGTTTGTGAAAGGTGTGGGACTTAGTCTTTGAGACTGATCATCTGTTTAGCCAAAGAAAATTACAGCATTTCACGTAGTGGAAGACAGTCTCTCCCACACTCACCTGTTAATGCGCCTCTCTCCCTTGCCCCCAGAGGGGACCTACCCTTAAGAATATAATTACTAGGTTAATGTCCAAGCCCATTCAACAATTAGCCTTTTTAGTAAGACTGACAACAAGATTGCCACTTTTGGATGGTGGTTTGTTTTGGTTTTTTTAATGTGGACACATCCCAACTACAAACTGGAGTGCACCTCTTGCTTAGATCACAAGGTAGCTGTCATATCATAGCAACATTAGTTCCCTAACAAGATTGACCAGCTTCAGATCAGCAAATACACCAGACAAATAGTAACCACTTGCACATTCAAATGACACATAAGGGAGATGAAGGTGAGAGGCTCTATCAGACATCATTTTGTTTTAGATAATGTTTAGTGCTCAGATATATGGACGGAATATTGTGCATATGTGTATAGGTTAGATTTGGAAATCAGGCTCTGTGGGTTTGATTCAGACCAGCACACAGCCACCGTACTAGAAGTGCAGTGCAAGGCTATAATGTGGGATGTTAGTAAGGATGGAGGTATGGCCAAGATGCCAGTGCAGTTTCTGTGTAGTCTCAACATGCCCTTTCCCAATGAAGCCACCAAGGAAGGCTTGTAGCCCAGACGCTTCAGAAATTGCACCTGTTTTTACTGGTGGGAATTAATCAAATTCTTGCTCTTATAAACAACCCCTGAGTCATCAAATCCCTCACTGTAATTTATCCATATTTCATTACTGTGGATGGATAGTACCAAAGTAATTCCCATGGTTTGGATTTTATTTTCATTTAAAACCATCTACAGATTACTTTAACAAGTCTTTTATTCCATGGTGCCATAGTCTGTGATCAGTAGCTGTTTTACAGAGGCTTTCATGTATGTTCTGATGGGACACCAAATGACAGCTGTTAATTATGGAAAGAACTCCCAGTTGAGATTAAAAGCAAGGTCTTCAACTCCATAGCTTCTCAGAAAGTATTTTGCTGCTGAGCTAGTGCAGAAGGTATGATGGTGTAGCCTAGCAGTAGAGATTCAGTTCTGTATGTTACTTTTTGAATTTCACACAGCAAATGTGACAGGAAAAATAATGGAGAGGAAGCTTATAGGCAGCAGACTGTTATATCCATCATCTCCTCTGCCAAGACAGCCTGGCAACTTGAAACAGATCAAGGTTTGTCTAGGAGCATTTTTAACAGAAAATTTATTTTTAATATATTCTGCTAATCTGAATGTGTTAACTAATTAATGACAGAAGTTTGAATTATGCTGTCTTTACAGCACTCACACAATTTTAAATCTCTCATTAGCTCCCTAGAGAAAAATGGTGGTGGGTTAAAGGAAACATTATTATTGATAGGGCTGCTCATGAATTTTTCAACAAAACATTTTTTGTCAGCAAACACCAACTTGTTGAATCCTGAAACTTTTTGCTGGAACATATCAGTTTGGACTAATTTTTGTCAGGAAAACTTCTCAGGGCTAGGATTGAATTTTGAGAACATGAGACCCAAACTAGCCAATGCCCTGGTGATTATGGCACTTACATGGGATGTGGGCGACTTAAGTTAAATCCCTGTTATGAATCAAGGTCCCTCACATCCCAGGAGAGTTCCCTAACCATGAAGCTATTGGCAATCCTGAGTGAGTTTCTCTCTCTTGTGTTCTTTCATGGAAAAACGTTTAAAGATCTCATTTTTATTATGATGTGGAACAAAAACAAATTTTGGAACCTCTAAATTTTTTCCAATAGGGAATTCTTGTTTCCCATCCAGTCCTAATTACTTATAATGTCGTTATGTTGAAAGGTGCCAACATAACAGGTGAGTCTTGGATCCTAATACAGTCACAGACCTCATGAAAACCAATGCATGAGCCAAGTGGTTTCATCCAGCTAGTATCAGGAATAACAATTACAGATCATGAGAGGGACAGCCGAAGGCAACAGGCCACATGGCAGATCAAAGCCAAGATGTGGATTCATGGGTTTCCCTGATTGCAAAAATAGGGGCAAGGATACTGGGAGCAGGTGGTGTTGCGGGGAGGCAGAGACCCTGCAGAAACAGTTGTGAGTGTGACCTTGGGAGGAAAGAGAGGGACAGGGCTACTTGGCTCAGAGCTCACTGGCTTGGCGGACTTTGAATTTCTTAGCAAGAAAACTGCCTGTTATTGTTTTGTTTCTACTGTGTTTAGGGAAACAGGACTTTGGGTATGTCTACACTGCTAGGACTCTATGGATCAGCTGAGTGTGATCAGCTGAGCGGGCTGTGGAGACCCAATCAATCCCAGAAGTGCTCTCTGGTCGATGACATTAATCGACCCCCTCCTCGAAAGGATTAAGGCTGCATCGACCAGAGGGCGTCTCCTGTTGACACAGTGCAGTGGAGACACTGCGGTACGGCAACATAAATAAATGGACAGGAGATACACAAGCTACATATGGGTGGCAGTGTAGACCAGGCCTCAGTGTACATATTTTTGTAAACAAACAGGATTATACCAAGGATATTTCTGGCTTAAACCACCAGTTTAAATCCTTTTAAATCCAAAAATCCTGTAAGGCCCCAAATTTTGGCTAACCACTCAAACCAAAGGGGCAACAGTATGAATGCAATAATTTAATTCCTATCAAACCTGAATCTGCCAGCCATATGTACATCAGGAAATATCTCATTCAGTGAGTAGTCTTACTAACCTCACTAGGGCTACTCATGGAGTAATTTACTACTCGTACCATAAGAGTGGCAGAATCTGGCCTACAAAAGATATTACTTTTGTTTTCTACTTGCAACCCAATCTTCTATAATAAATCCGAATGTGATACTTGCTTAAGAAACTACTTAAGGACCTCATCCTGCTCCCATTGAAGTAGCAGGTCCAACTGAAGTCAATCCCAATAGTCCTAAATCACTGCCTGAGGGGACTGCTTCAGTCTCTGAAGCCATGAGCTCCCATGACAGCTGTGCTCCACTGGAACCAAAGAACGCTCAATCTCAAGAAAGAAGAGGCCAATTTTCTTTGATTTTGAACAGTATTCAAGCACAATATAAGAAATCCTAGAAAATTCCCTTTCTCCCAATAGAGCATTGTTTGTTTGTAAAAATCCAAGTGGATGCAAATCACATTCACTTTTGGAGTAATAACATATACATGGTCTGATACCGCTATATAATCTGTATGTATCCACTTTCATTGGTTCTTAAATCTGGCAAAAGCAGCAGGCAACAAGCTGTGGAATGTGAGATAAGCACTGTAATTTTTATATTTGGCTTCAGATTATCATTTGAAGCTATTAGAGGAGGTGCTAATTGTAGCACAGCAAGTAGAAAATTAATCTGAGACTGTTGGTCCTATTTTCATAGCAATTTCATAGAAGCAAAAAGTTTGAGTTATACACAGATCAAAAGATCACAATCCTTTTAAGAATTACCTGAGCTATCCACAAAGCTTTGGTGTTCAGTATCCAAACATTTTATTTACTAAATTATTGTTTTACAAACCATGCAACAAAAAGACATATTTGATCTGAAGAGAGTGAGATTTGTAATGTTTCAGAGATCTTTCAGCAATGAGTTCCACAGATACAGGCCAATTGCCAGGAAGCTCTGCTGTCTCCAGTGTACACAGTCTAACTCTTGAGAGTGACAGTTTTTTGGTTCCAGTGGAGCACAGCTGTCATGGAAGCTCATGACCTCAGAGAATGAGGCAGTCCCTCAGGTAGTTTGGGCCAATCCCATAGCAGAGTTTGAAGATGAGGAAGGAAATCTGACGGCAGGGATCAAAAACATTTTCCACCCTGACCCGGTGTCAAGTGTGGTCTAGGGAGAGTAATCCCGAACCTGGCTCCTTGCTTCCCCGCAATTTACAGATGCTCTGTCAGCTCCCAGCTGTTCCCAATGCAGTGACATGAGCTGCTGCTTGGTACCACTTTGCCACCAATGTGAGCCTGGTGCCTTGGAATGCTGGTGTGTTCAATTTGCATTCTGGTAGGTTAACATTTTCCTGAGGAATGTAAGTGAGAGGGGGAAACGGTGAATTTAATAGCTTATATCTCAGTAAATGCTTCATGGGACAAAGAAAAAGCACCTCTGAAGGAATGCCTTCAGGCTATAGCTCTGCTGCAAAGAAAGGAGGTGTGAAAGCTTATTAAAGAAAAGATTGAAAGAATCCTTTATAATGAGAGGTGTTAGGCAACCTAAATATAGGGGTTGCTACTGGCTCCCCCTTATAGTGTCAATACCTGACTAGCTTTTAGTGAGTACCTTTTAAACTAGCTGATGATTTCTCCACATACACTTATTGACAGCATTTTCTACTGAAGAAAAGCATTTTCTATTGAAGAAAATTATGATGATTGTCAGTCATCGCCCATTTTATAATGCATTTAGCTAACAAACCCCACTAGTCCTGGAGTATAAACATGAAGAGCACTGATGTCAATACTACACCAGTATTGGGATACATAATGGCAAATGTGGAAATGAAATGTGAAGTCAGAAACTAAACTAATCAGAATGTTGAGTAATTTATCAGCAATCTAACTCAACAATGTAAGCACTTCTAGTTAGACAGGGAAATAGAGATCCTAAATTTTTAATTTCACTTTAGGCAGAATATCAGCCATTCTTTTATCACACTAAAACGAATTATGCTGGGGGAAAAGGTCTTGTTTTTAGTTATGTGGATAAGATACATTTTAAAATGTGCTAGAAACAAATCTTCATAAGACTTTTTTCTCTTGTCTCCTACGCTAGTACCCTTGGGCTTGTGCAGGAGTCATTATAATGGCTCAGTGCCACTCAAGGATCCTCCTACAGTGGAAAATTCCTCTAGTGACTGGTGCAAAGCTTTCCCAACACACCATTGAATCAGGCCTTATATATGGTGGTCATATCCATATGATAAATTACATATAAATTAATCTCTGAC
Source organism: Mesoclemmys tuberculata (assembly GCA_007922155.1). Taxonomy (NCBI): domain Eukaryota; kingdom Metazoa; phylum Chordata; order Testudines; family Chelidae; genus Mesoclemmys; species Mesoclemmys tuberculata. The sequence goes on along the minus strand of ML675604.1, from coordinate 32,397,126 downwards.
TACCTCATTTGCTATCTGCCTAATAATCTAGCTCCCAGGGATTAATTCTGGCATTCCAAACCTTTGAGCAGCTTCAGACAGCTGTTAAAAAATATCAGCCACCTGCCAGAGAATTATTTCTCTTTCCCCACTCCAAAATGTGGAATTCTTCCCTCAAATTACATTTGCCCAAGATGGGTCATGTTCACTGCTGGATCAATGACAGGTTTAAAATCTAATGTCGTCTTGTGTCTGAAGAGCTGTGGAATTCTCAGTGCTCACAGAGGATTGAACCCTTGATTGTATTCACTTAGCTGGGGCAGATTCCTCATTATGCCAAGTTCTCTTTCCATCAGTCATGAAGCACAAAGAGATCTTAAAATGGTGGGAGATTGTCCCAGTTGCAAGGGAAATCTCCACTGGTAGAAAGGTGGCGCAAAGTTGGTGAAGCTCCCTCCAACAACAACTCTGCCGCCCAAGTCCACTGCCTCATCAGTGAAATGAGGAAAGGGACCATGTCAAGAGAGGGCAGGGAGCCCTGATCCTTGGCTGGCGTAATATCTTACACCGGTTACCTAAGTCAAAGTTGCTCCCTGCAGCTTTAACTTATGCTGGCAGCTGCGACTACTTCCCTGCCAACTCTCTTCAGGCACAAAGGAAAACTGAGCCGCCTTCATACAAAGATGATATGTTATGTTGTTTGCAAACTGAGGAAAAATATAGTAAAACTGTGATGGGCTAGGAGGAGATATAGCTAGCTGTTGCCATGGTTTCCTGTAGGGGAAAAATGGCTTCCATTTCCAGTAACTGTGGACCAAAGACTTGATCCAAAGCCTTGTCTAGTAAATGTGAGTCTGTCCAATCCATTAATGTTAGTGGGCTTTGGATCATACTCCAACAGTGAAAAATCACATTGCATCAGTACCTGGCTGCTAGAAAAGATATATATCATGTTTCTAAAGTGATTTTAAAGAAGTCTGTGAGCATTGTGATTTTTTTTTCCTCCCATTCCCCACCCCTTTAAATGCACTGGTTCTACATTTCAACTGTCTTCTCATTCACAATGAAGGAAGTTATTTCAAAAGACATGCTAAGGAGTGAGGCACTAAACATCCACTTGGTTTTGCTAACTGAATTATTTCAGGTTCAAAGATAATCATCAGTTAGATAGGAGATGAAAAGATGGTCACCATTATCTGTCTGTGTTACTGCCAGTAGGATAGCATTTTTTTTACCTTAGAGCTTCTTTGATAAATATAGTCTCAAAGCACATACACACAAACTATGGTTAAAAAAATAATTCTCAGCTTGAAGAGATTTTGTTGGTAATTTCTCTCTCCTTGGCCTCTAATAATAAATTTTTCACTATTCTCTTCTCTTGGGTAAATCAAGATGTCATTTTGATATATCTTTGCAATGAATCCCTATGGCAGTAAGCAACCTATAATATGACTCTGTCTGGCAGAAAGTAGATTGTTTGGGCCTAATCCTGCAAGGTGCTCATCACACTCAACTCCCATTGACTTCCCTGAAGCATCTGGGCAAGAGAGCAAAATCTTAGGTTAGCAAATGTCTTCAAAATCATTTCTCCCCTGATTTCTCACAATATTTCTCACAATATTAATGGTGAGTAACAAGTAGAAATCAGAGTTCCTGTTTGTCCCATGAAAAGATGGTCATGATTCTGATTTCCTTGTGAGTAAAAAGGTGGAGCTTGAGATCGAGTGGGAAGCCTAGGTATCAGTGAAGATCCCTGTATTTGTAAGAATTCATGCTTTCATGAGGTTAGTTTGGTTTGTCTTTAGAGAATAAAATCCTTTAGCAATGTGATTGCTGTACAAGAAGACTTAAAAAAGGGAGGAGGGTGGGATCCAAAAACTGAAACTCAGTTTTTAGGAAAAATGAGTGTAAATAGAGTGCACAGAAGATAGTCTAAGACCCTGGCTTTTTTCTGCAGAAAGGACAGTAGCTAAAAGAGAAAGTAAAGGAGCATGGCAAGCACAAAATAATTGTATGAAAAAAGAAAACAAAGGAAATTAATAACTTCCAGTACAACCGGAACACGCTGGTGCACTTTGATGCACTTTTCTGCAACAAAGCTAAAAATAAAAACAAAGAGGCAATACATGTTTCTAGATATCATTCTTCCATGCCAAAATACACCCAGCACAAACTTATGCTCTGCCTTCTAAAGGAAACCATCTCTCAAAGGGCTTAGCAATTGGTCTACATTTAACAAATACATTTCCTTGCTCTCAGTTATATAGTCAAGTGACTGGTTAATATATAACAACATTAAGTCCACATAACAAATAACTTTTCAAGTGGTTACTAAGAATAGCCTGCTGAAATGTTATTTGCGTAAAATGAGTTATGTATGATTGTTCTGATGTCATTTGCAAGTTTATAATAATATTAAATAAAGCCTAGAATCATAAAATCAAACAATAGATCAGTGATATGCACAGCATAGTGATATGTTTCTACAGGATATGATTCACTAAGACTTCCTAATTATTAATGGACAGAAAAATATAATTAGAGGTCCAGATCATCAGCTGGGCATAAATTGGCACAGTTCCATAGACATCAGTGTAGCCACATTGATTTACGCCATCTGAAGATTTGGCCTTGAGTATGTTTTCTCATTAACAATCACCTAGTATAATCATTTAAACATTAGGGAGACTGAGTGATCTAGTGGAGTCAACAAAGCCGGGAGTCAGAAACTCATGAGTGCAAATCATAGCTTTGCTTCTGATTTGTCGTGTGACCCAAGGCCCGGTCTACACTTACCTTTGCGATTCGGCGGCAATCAACGGGAGATACGCAAGTGATGTAAATGACTTGCGTATCTCCCATCGACTTTGTGGCATCTCCTCTGTGCGGCGTCCATACTGCGCTGTGTCAAAGGGAACAGCGCTCCCTTCGACGCAGCACTACTCCACTTACCGAGGTGGTTTTCCTGCATCGCTTCCTGGATCGACTGAGCGTGTCTATACAGACCACTCAGTCGATCCAGAGCAATCGATGTGATGGCGGCAAATTTGCTGCAATCATTATAGACCCAGCCTTAGATAAGTAGGCTCAGATTTTGAAAGATGACCACAATTTTTTGTTTACCCAGATTTTGGGTACACAATATGAGGCACTGACGGCTTGATTTTTTTTAAGAGGTGCTAAGCATATTAGAATGAATCAAATCAACCTTGCATCCAATCCATTTATGCTAGGCCTCTGATAAAAAGAAATCCTCAGCCTGGTACATGCAGGGAGGGGATGCAGGAGTTTAACTTCTTCTATTTAGTTACTCCAAGATATCTCACTTTTGAAAACTGCTATCAGCACTTCAAATTTAAGTAATCTTGTACACTGCAATCCCCCTGGCAACAGGAAACTGATTGGAGTGGGAGGCAGGTCAAATTAAAGAAAAAAGGTTTTTGAGATCTTTTTCTTTCCAAACATATTTGTAAGACTGACATAATACAGATATTTTTTCTTCCATCAGAGAATTTTTTTTTAAAGAGAATTTGCAAGGAATTTCTATTTAAAAGCTGAACTGTTTCCCTGTCAGCTATGTACATTCTTTTGTAAAATCTATTTTAGTTGCTCTTGGAATAAATCAACATATAGGGAAATCATTTAGGGATAGATTGTGTGCCTAGGACACAGATCATAATAAACTATGTCTTGTTACTGCGTTGTGCCAAGAGAAGCCTAGGGAGCTCTAATTCCCTTCCTGCTCCCAGGGAATTGCAATTTATCCTATGTACGCAGTAAATTACTAGTCCTGGTATGCAAGCTTAACTGCAATGGCTGGTCTATTTGTCCATTCCTCTTCCCTTCCTGCCCATGTATTGAAAAGAGGGAAGGAGGAAATGAATATAGAGCTCCTCTTATTGCCTACATACCCACACCCAAGGTCCAGGTAGCCTATGCAGGTGTGTTGCACACCTTACTCATCTGTCTAGGTGCAAAGAGTGAGCTTCAATCTAGCCCTTAGAATATTACTGCAAAGCTCTGCTTATCTTTTTGGGATGTGAACCACAAAGGCAAAAGTTCTGAAAGTAGATTTAGAAACCAATATGTTTAAACAGTATTTAGTATTATTAACAAACAAATTGTTTTGTGGCAAGCAAGGTTGCATCAGAACATATCCTTTCCACCTCAAACTTTAAAAGCATGAAATAAAAATAAGGGGAAAGATGTTCATTCTTTTCCACCTTCATGTTGCCTACAACACTATTGATAACACACTCCATCACTCTGTAAAGCTTTATCTATGCCCATCTTCATCTAACTTGTATGGCATTGTTTGTATTATTATTATGTTTTCTCCTATAAGAATATAAGGTCCCTTCAAGAAGTGTTGAAGTAATTTCAGGTTACAATGGTGAGATGTGCATCTGGGAGAGTGCCAGATATCCAAATAAGAAGTATACATCTCTTTGTCATAATCAATACCAAATGGATACATTTCTATTGTTTGGCAATAAAGTTCCCCATCGTACGTTAAATAAAAATCAGAAATTAAAAATCTCAAAATATTTTACTTTTGGGATACAGCCTACAGCTTTGAATCAAAATACTATTAATTTGGGACAGTAATGGTTATAAAGCATGAGCTTGTGTGGCTGGTATGCTGGAACGCTGATGGGTTGCCAGCTGCTTTTGGCATTAAACCTAACACTTGTCAAGGGGATAGATAATTGTTTTGGGTTCTTGTTTTAGTACTTCCCCTCTGTTCCAGTTTCCTGTCTTCCTCATTTGTAAGTGCTTCAGGGTTAATTGTCCCTGGGCATATCAACTCCGTAAAACTGTTAGAACACAAACCTTGAGGAGCTGTGATAACTAACATAATGTTAAACACGATTGAGCACTAACTGTAGTTAGAGTCAGTTTTGCTCAACATCCTCTCATTTGGTTGTAGTTAACCTTAGATATGTTCTACGTTGGTTTAATAATCTGTATTTGCTCTTCAACTCATATACATGGAACTTCCCTTTCCACTATTTCAAACTCAACTGGTTGATATGTTTGCTTATGTAGATATGGCAGTATAGCTTTGAAACATCAACTCATTTTATGAGAATTGTAGGAAGTAAACTTTTTTCAGCAGAGGGATTGGGTTGCTTTATGTGACCCATTTTTGCCAAAGATTCATAGAGGTTATAGATTTTAAGGCCAGAAGTGGGGCATTATGATCATAACATAGGCTGCAGAATTTCACCCAAGCGACCCTTTGATTCAGTTTTCTTCTGATGCCATGTACAAACAGTGTGACACAGAAGGGTGCTCATCAGAGACTGATCTTTAATTATGTTTCCTGTCATGTTGTATAACATGAGCCGGATTTAAACAGGACAGAACTCAATATCTACTGATTCCAAGAGCTGCTCTTACTGCTGCACTAGACTAAACCCAGAACTATTCACCCCTGAGACTATAATGGTTATAAGAGCTTTTACAGTGCTTTTGAGATAAAAGTATCTAATTAAATGTAAGAGGTTTTTAATGAATAATTCATAAAATGTCACCCACAAAGACAGAAATTTTCTTGTCCCTGTTCTAGTAGCTTGTCCATCAAGAATATTGGTTCTAAAGAGTGCAATTTTATTTCAAATCCTGCCTCTTGTATTGAATGTCAGTGAGTAATTTAGAGAACATTTTGTACACATGAGGTTGAGAGATCTTCAACTCATTCATGTAATCTTTATCATTTTTGATAAGTGGAAGGATAGAAATGTTGTGCGTTTCTTTGAGTCTCTTCTCACTGGAGTATATGCTAATTTTGACTACTTCCAGACTCTGTTCCTCCTTTGTGATATATTACCACAAGTTATTGTGAAAGTTCTGCAAGTGTGGTTCTAATAAGCAACACTCAACATTACGAAATGGCACCACAAAGCTATTTTGCTTTAGTCTATTGACAATGTAACACTAGTAACAGGTTTGGGGTAATGCATTTGTAGTATAACAGTTTGATATGGTCATGTGATCCTAGAATGGCTTTGGCTGGCTTTCAATCTTTAAAACCATCTTCTAAAAAGTCATAATTTACACATAGACTTAGAAAGGATTTTCCTTTACATTTGAGGATAGAAAAAATTTGTAGTCATTCTTGTTTGAAGTGAGCAGAGCAAATAGTTCATAAAACCGTCTGTGAATATTTGTTCACATTCAGAAGCTGTTTTTGAATGGCCCGTATTCACAGCATTTCTATGCTCTTTTTCTCCTGTGTTGGTTACATAGAGAAGTTATTCAGTCAAGGAACAGAAGCAATACTCTGTGACTATTCCTAGTAAGGTGCTAGCGAATAACCTGCAGACCAGGAATGATGTAGCTGAATTGAACAAGTACATTTAAGAATGTAGTGATTTCCACAATCACACCCACCCACACCCCGCCCCGCCCTCCTCTTCCCCTCCTCCCCCTCCCCCCCCACTAGCTTTTAGGTTTGTTAAAAGTGACTCATTCAGCTCTAATTAAGGGAAATAAAAGATGGTCCTTTCAGGTGACTCAAGAGTTTCTGATATCAAAGTGTAAGATATCTTGATCTTCAAATTTAATTGGTTATTTACTTTCAGCTCTTCCCAGTTATTGGGACAGATCCTCAGCTAGTGTAATTTGCCATAGCTTCACAGTGGAGCTATGGCAATTTACACCAAATGAAGATCTGCCCCCATGTTTACAGTGCAGCATTCCTTAGGGACATTTGATTTTATTAACTAAGAATGTGAACACTAAATATTAATGAAAGGAGAAGTAGGCTACAATATCCATCTCTATGTAAAACCTCTCCAGTGCTTTCCTTCCAGAAATATTATTTTACTATTTGTTCTACTTACATGTTGACTTGTGGGTCTGCTTCCATTGCCTCTTATTTTCCATTTCTTAATATATCAGCAAAGGAGAAGACATGTAATCACTGCTCATATCTTTCCCTGAGAGTATTGTCTAATATACAATTATTGTTCCTGCATTGTTATGAAAGAACATCTATACTGTCCTCCTATCCTACATTTATTTTATATGCTCAAGGTCAAAAGGGCATTTCATTTCCTCTAATCTTGTTTCTTACACAGCCCACTCAGTATATTATTCAAAGAGCTCATTTTTGCTCCCTGTCTTTCCTTCTGTTTCTGTTGAGTTCTTCTTTACATTACTTATCTCTCCTGTATATTTCTTGTCTGCTATTGAATTTGACCAGACTTAAAGTGGAATATCCCCAAACCATATATTGTACTTCATGTAAATGGAAAAAATGTACAGAACAGGCCCAAGAGATCTGTCCCAAGGTATCTTGTGGCTTTGAGGAATAGTCTCCACCCTGTCTCATGGGCTGCTTGGGGTTTATCCTCTGCCTGTTAGGTGGAGTAGTAGACAATAACCTCATTGAACCAAGGGAAAATATAATTCTGCCATGTTCCTTTTGTGGGGGACAAGGTGGGTGAGTTAATACCTTTTACTGTACCAACTTCCGTTGATGAAAGAGACATGCTTTTGAGCTACACAGCTCTTCTTGTCTAATGTTGCTGTATAAATTTCACCATGATATTATTGTCTAGCAAGTTTTCAAATGATATGTTCTAAGGAATATTTTGTACAAAGATTATTACAATAGTTTGTAAGGTGTGAATACAGGGGTACATTGTCACATAATGAAGGTGACAAGAAGAATAATGTAGATTGTGTCTATAAAAATCGTTAATGACTAAAGCATTTTACTGAAGTAATTGTAAATAGTTTCTTAGATTTTCACATTGTTTAATTAGCTAAATGCTTTGAGGTGTTGAGACATCAGCAGTGGTTTAAAAAAAAAAGAAAGCAATGGAACACAAGAAATGATAGCACGCTCTGGTGTATCCTCATGGCTCATTTAGCTAATCATTCTATTTAGCATAATTATACAATGAAAACAGGACATAAATATATTACACAAACAAAAATATGATAATGTGCAGAGATTACTGTTATTTTCCCTACAAATTAAACCTCCCTTTTGGCCTTCCTGTCATTAGATTGACTAAATAAACTCATCAGCTCTGTCGTTCCAAGAGCCATTAACTGGCTAGAATGTTGTGAATGGTATCTTACGTATTTGCAGTATGTTTAGTTATTTTCTGAGTCACGACATGACTGTTTCTTCCTTAAAGTGCTTTGAAATAAAATACACTGGGAATGAGTCATACTTAAAATACATAGGACCTCAAGGGCTTGATACAAAATTCACTGAAGCCAATGGAAAATTTTACATTGAAATCAGTGGACTTTGGGATCTGCTCTCAAAGGAAATTTAATTAGTTCTTATCCACTGTCACTAATTATACTGGTGTTGTGAGAGACTCAGATTAGTTCTTGATACAAACATCCTCAAATTTAGGGAGACAAAGTCTCATAATCAGAACCCAGATTTAAATCTAAACATTTCAACTTTCTTCATCTCTGTAATGAGTTGAATTAAACCATACATTTAAAAACTTTGGCTGGGGGGTAGGGAGGGAAGAGATTGAAATCTAAACCAAAACATTACATCTCAGCTCTGTCTGTAGTTTTAGCTGTACAATCATAACCACCTTCCAGAACTTAACTTTTTCAAATTTAAACTAATTTTAAATTAAAATGGTAAACTAATGTGCACCTCTGCATCTTGGAATGCTGGAAATCTTGCATATTATCTGGAATATTAGCTATTATTCCAAGCAAATAAGCATACGCAGCTTTATGGTCTAGGTGCGCTTACCGATCTAGCAGAAGTGCAAAGAAAAACTAGCTGACTAAGTTACAGCAATATTTACCATTTATGGTCAACTTGGAAAGTATTCCTAAGGTTTTAATTAGAATTGGTGACTAAGGCTATGTCTATACTGACAGCAGCAAAGTTGCTGCCATCAGATCGACTTATCTGGATCGACTGAGCAGTCTGTGAAGACACGGTTCCCATTGGCGCAGTGCTGTGAAGATGGCACACAGAAGAGAAGCACAGAAGTCAACGGGAGTTACACAAGTTCTTTGTGTAACTCCCATTGACTGCCACCGAATTGCTGAGGTAAGTGTAGACCAAGCCTAATACTTTTGTATGCAGACTCTGTTTACACTGTTTTAATAGGCAAATTGAGCCACAGTGGTTTGGAGCTGGTAGATTACCTGAAAACACAATTTCAAATTTTGGAAGAACCAAAAAAGTAGAACTGGTCAAAAATTTCATCAAACCTTTTTTCCCCCCTATACCTTATCTAATTGACAAGACAGAAGAATTAAGGTACAAAACAAGAATCGAATTTAGAACGTTGCCCACTAGTATAAACATTGATTCACCTGATTGTATTTTAATTGTAGCACCTTGTGGTAGTTTGGAAACATACTTCTATTACATAAATAGGATAGCTAGGTGAGGACAATGAGGGAAATCTCTATTTATCTTAATGACTAATATAGGTACCTGAGTTTACCAGCTTGATGATATTCTCTCTATAGAGAATTAAATAAGAAAAGCTGTCCAAGAGAATAAGCAGAAAACAAAACAATTACTGAGGTAAGATACTTCTAGAGAGGATACCAAGAGCCCTTAAGAGAATAATAGAGGACTATTAATCATGAGAAGCCAGGTTAACATATTCACTTTCCTAAGGCCTGAGCTTAGGATCAAGGGGAAAGTAAACCATTAGAACCCCATGTCTATAAAGGAAGAGGAGGGAATGCTGAAGGTTACACACTGAGAGAATGCAGCAGTGCAGTGTGTCTTTCTCAGCCCAGAAGTAGGGGGCCAGGACTTGCATGGAAAGGATATGGTTAGGTAAGACTGGGGCATATAGAACTCTTGTTGTTTTAATCTTTTTTCTGCTCATTATATATCTTTAGGTGAATAAACAATAAGTTTGTTTTGAGTCACTTTTAATCTGCCACTGATCAGACACTCCTAGGGAGTGTATTTGTAAGTGTCAAATACAGTTGGGCCTGTCAGGTTTTTATACTGTAGGGAAACAGGAGGCCTGCAATCCAGAGATCCAGTCTATGACTGAATGGTGAGGTTCCACCCTTGAGAGAGGTAAAGAAAGTGAAGTCTCTCACTTCAAGGATGCCATTGAGAGGGACTGCAAACCAGTGTAAAACTAAGCGCACTTAGTAACCATGACAATGAGTAATTATGAAATAACGCTTAGGAATGTCACTGTAGTACGTTTGCCTAACATGTAATGGTTATTTTGTACAAAATAGCTTGATATTTTAATAAAATATCATTTTAATACCATTTTGCTAAAAGTTTTTCTGAGTGATGGAAGGATATTAACAGTCTAACACACTTTAATTGAAAACTAAGTATTGTCTTTTGCCCTTTACACAACAGTAATAGTATGACAAAATCACATGGCAAATAGGGTCCAAACAACCTTATTTACTAAATATGCACAACATACAAGGCCTAGTTACATATGTTCATTGCTGCTCTGGCTAGGTTCTGTAACATAAAACACTGTGAGCACCACTAAATGGCACACAAACTATTTAAAGAGTTACTACCCCATTTCTGTACATTACATTGAGGCTGAATCTTCACAGGTAGACAAGTGCATAAGGAAGGTTGGCATCTGTTCAATTTTTAGCTTTTTGAAAGAGGTTAAAATTATAGTAGTTGAAAACAGACTAATGAGCTTCTTGATGAGCCTCAATGCTTCATCTGTATAGTTCTTGTATTATTAAAATACATGAAAATAGAGGAGAAAAGGAACATCTTAATATTCCTATATTTTAAAAACTGATGATCCATTAAATATTATCATATATACTTTGTTTCTGGGTTGTATACCAAGTTGCACGCAAAACCAGTTTACAATAGTTGAGTGAATAATACCTGGCAAGATGGCATATAATGGAAAGTGACATAATTTAAGGCAGTTTAAATAATGCTCCTGTAAAGAAAATAATATGAAGAGTGTTGGTCTAAGTAGCAGAGTGAACTGCACTTATCAGTTTACCTCTGGAGACAGAATTGTAAACCATATGTATTCACAAATGGATATAAATCTAGTGGTCCCACACTAGTGTGTCAAAAATACACCACAATTTGGCTTTCTTGGCTGTCTGATCAGGAGAAGCCAAAGTTTGAAATAGCAGAGGGCATGAGAGGTTAGAATTGAGGTGTGCCAGCAGACATATCCTTAGTGATTTATTGATTTGTTATCCCAGCTGAGTCACTGTTTAAAGGTATTCTCTTTTCTAGGCTTCCTATCTGTTGTCTTATTAATTATTTGAATTAGAATTCCATCTGGAGGCCCTAGTTAAGATCAGGGCCCCATTGTGCTAGGCACTGTCCAAATACCTGGCGAGAGTCTTTTCCCTAAACCACTTACAAACTAAATCAGGGTGACTGTGACCCATCCGTGCCCAGGGTAGCCCACTGATAATGCCAGGGTCAGGGCAGGCTGTAAAAGGAGAGCAAATTCTCTCAACACTGGTGGGTGACACTGAAGTCAGACTTCCCAACTAGCCACAAACAGTGCTTCTGATTCCCCCACACTGGTGATCAAGAAGCCACTGTGCAAATCCACACAGCCCCCTTTACTGCATTTCAGTCTGGCTTCCAAACCGCCATCAGGTCCAGTAAAGAGACCAGTTATTTAAACTATATGCTCTTTATTCAAAAGATTCCCTCTGATACCAAAGGACCAGCCACAGTACCAGATCACTATAAGTTTGGATCTTACCCAAAATACCACGCTGCCAGCCAATCCTTTAGTAACTAAATCTAAAGGTTTATTATAAAAAGAAAAACTAAAAATAAGAGAAACGTTAAAGGCTTAAAGCAATCAGATACATACAAATGATTTGGAAGTCCATATACATCAGGTTTCTAGAAGAATTGTGGAGTTGCAGGCTTGAATAGTCCCTCTGGTATACCTCCAGCATCTGGATGGGTCTAAGTCCTTCAGTTCAGTTGCAAACTATGTTGATCTAGAGGTGAACAGGAACAAAGACAAAATGGTTTCTGTGGTTTGATCTTATATACCCTCTGCCTCTGGCCATGCATCTTGTGGAACTTTACAGGAACTAAAATGGAGTCCAGAGTCACATGGGCCAATCCTGGTAACTCTTCAGGTATGCCCATGGTTCCTTCCTTTGCCTTTTGCTTCTGTAAAGGTCTTGATGGGCCATTAAGCGGGCTATTGTCCTGCAGCCTCTCTGTCTGGGGTGTGTCTTATACAGCATAGTTTGAAATACAGGGATATTAAAGATCTCCATAATTTCCCTCACACATGAATACAAATATTATCTTCTTACTCAGCACATTATAACCTTTCTAACAGTACTTGACATGGCAGGTCTCACATGAATCGTTATGATTTTGACATATTAATGCCAAATAACACAAATGCCCCCTTCTCAATCCAGTCTGCATGACAGTGACCAGACAGCAAGTGTGAAAAATCAGATAGGGGGTGGGGGTGCATTAATTGATGCCTATATAAGACAAAGGCCCAAATATTGGAACTGTCCCTATAAAATTGGGGCATCTGATCACCCTAAACTAAATAGAAAAGACAAAGAGAAAATACAAATTTAGAGAAGTGAAGTGACTTGTCCAAGCTCACACAAGAGGGTAGTGTTTTAGCTAGGATTAGAACCCAAGAGTCCTGGTCCAATGAACAAACCATTAGACCATGGTACTTCCTTTCCTTATGCCTCCCTTTTAGGTTATGTCTACACTTAGAGCAGCTTGTAGCATACATACACTTCACACACCCCTAACATAGTTATAAATAGCAGTGTTGATGGTGGGGCATGGCTTAGGTGAGTAAAGATACACCAAAACCTTAGGGTATATACCCTACACAGCTCTTTACATACCCAAGCAATGCCTTCACCATCTACACTGCTATTTTTAGCAGCATGGTGTTCTGTTGTCTCCCCACTGCCAGATCTTTCACTGCTACATGTAGCTACCCATCACTACATGGACACAGCCTGCTTTTCAATGAGGTGTGTAACTACATGTACACTACATGCTTCTCCCAGTGTAGACAAGGCTTTAGACTACAAAGATTTCAGAGCAAGGACTGTCTTGATATTTGTATTTTGTACAGCACTGAGCACACTGGCTGTGCTAAACAGATAAATAGTAATGACAAACTGAGGCATGATGAGATTAAATTTGTAAATTCGAGGTCACAGAGCAAGCAGTAGTGGCTAAAACACTGCATATAGCAAATTAGTGACAGTGTCAAATCCCAGGTCGTCTTATTCCCACTCCCTGTCATAGCCTATTTGTATTTATATGCCAAAGCTTTGCTGTGGTGATAATTAAGCTTTTACTCCATTAATATTTTACTTTATGTTGAGCATGGATTTATATCCACTGATAAGTCTCATATAGGATATTAGGCCCCTAAGAAATCTTCGAAGGAAATACCTATGGCAGATGGGATGTATTTCTACCATTATAACACGAACAATACCTGAATGTTTGAAGCTAACTCAGATCGTTAGTTCCTTTTAGTTTGTAAAACAATAAACTATAATCTTGTGACCAAGAAGTGGTAGACTGTGGTTAATCAAAAAAACAAATAGAAGTTTTGGAAATTTACTAATTCTTTCTTCCTCATGCAATTATCTGTTAAGCTCAAGAGTTCATAACCTTGTGTCATTATAATTCTGGCCACCTTCTGAGTTGTAGTGTTAATATGGCTCTAATATTAGTCAGAATAGAGTATGCACTGAGGATGTCACTCACTTAGGCGTGGAAGTGAATTTTCACCATGCCCATTCAATTTAATGTACTTATCGTTAAGATGCTCTACAGCCTCTATTTACAAAACAAACAGCTATTAACCCTTGTTAAATCATTATTTCAGTGGATGCTTCTGTGGATGTTTGAGAAGAAAGTTTCTTGTTCTATGTAGTTGATAGAAATGCCCTGTTTAATTATCTAGAATTCTTACAATGCTCTCCTCAGCAGATCAGTTTCCCTTTATTGTGACATGAAGGAGTGATCACAGGAGAACAGTAGGCACATAAACGTAATGGGATCTTGCTTCCTACACTATTTGCAGATCCTTGGAGAGAAAATGTTATTCTTCAGAGATATCTTAAATGGCAGGTGCTGAAGCAGTTAGGCACAAAGTTCATTATTCCAAGTGTGATTGATAATTCAATAATCATAGAGAAATCTGGGTTTGTTTTGCAGTTGCATTGTTGACAACCAAGCAAATTTTATTGAATAATTTTAGCCTTGCATAGAGGAATTGTGGAAGACTCCTTCACAGAGCAAACTGACATATACCTATAGCAGTACATGGTAGAATGTGAAAGGAGCGAGTTTCTAGCACAGACATTGGATAACTTTAGGGAAAAAAAAACAACACACACACACAACCTTATTGTCTTGCAGGGGACAAGTAAAAAGGAATGCCAATCTCTATCCTGGTATGTCAATGAAATCTCTTTAGATTCACTTGAAAAGCAATATCTTGATATGACAACCTAGCCTAAGAATCTCTGCAATGAGAGTAATAAGGAGCTGGGGTTGTTACCTATTGTTCAGATGCCAGATTATGCAGGTCAGAGTTTATTTAAAGATGTCATGTCAAACAAAAGCAAAACAGCAGCAAACCAATTCTGGGATACCATATCTGCTTTGGAAGTTAATCTATATACAGTGGGGAAAAATGAAGCTCTGGAACTGATAAATTAACATCCCTAGATTCCTTGAAACTAGATCAAATGCTTCAGTATGTGTGTGTATTGTCTGGGTTGGAATGATAGAAAGTAAATGAGGTAGCGAGTACTAGCACACAACTTTTCTTTTTTATAACTTTGCTTTGCTTTGAAAATAAGTTTCAAGTTCTCAGCCTTTTGGTCCAATACTAATCAAATAATCACCTCATTTGTTTAGGTCTAATTTTGCACAAATGAGACTTTGTTTATAAGAAGGAAAGGTATTGTGATGAGGAAAAAGAAGCCCTGTGCTTTCTCACTGCATAGTTCACACACTGTTGCTTGAATTACCATCATCAACAAGGAAGTTGGCTTGTAGCAGTGTGCAGATTAGAGGCTTGATTCAAAGCCAACTGAAGTCAATGGGAGTCCATTGATTTTGATGAGCACCCAAGGATCAGTCCTTAGGGATGATAAGAAGGGAGATGAAAATATGGAAGGTGAGGTAAGAACTTGAATGTTTTCTTGTGGAAAATGGGGAGCCTGTAAAAGCATTAATGTAAATGGAAACTGTACACACAGGATACTGCAGAAAATGCAATAGTGACCTGCAGTGCTGATAAGAAATCTACATTGTGAATAATAGATTTGCATGGATGTGGGTTAGAGAGAGAAATTTCCATTCAAATGTCAGGATTGCAAATATTTGTCGTGCTGGTCTGAGGAGATTAGAGAGACAAGGTGGGTGAGGTAATATCTTTTATTGGACCAACTTCTGTTGGTAAGAGACAACCTTTCAAGCTTACACAGAGCTCTTCAGGTCTGGGCTTGCAGATGGCATATTACTAGGACTAAGCCTTAGACATAGCATATGGCATGGGTAAAATTTTCAAAAGGACATAAATTACTAAGGGCAGCTCTACATTTACGCCAGTGCAGCTGTGTCACTGTAGCACTACAGTGAAGAAACTACCTATGCTGATGTGAGAGCTTCTCCCATCAGCAAAGGTACTCCACCTCCCTGACAACTTTCCTGACAACATAGTGCTTTCTACGGCAGGGGCTAGGTTAGCATAAATAAGTCATTCAGGAGTGTGGACTTTCTACACCTTTGAGCAACAAAGTTATACTGATGTAAGTTCCTAGTGTAGACCAAACCTCAGACCGCTAAGTCTCACAGACTTCCACTGAGACATAGGTGCTTTTGAAAACTTTACCCCGTATCTCTTGGAAATAAGTTAGATGGTGTCCTCACAACCAAACAAAGCACTCCAGTTATAGCAGGTCATTCCCCAACAAGGAGACAGAAATGCTGAGAAGGATGCCCAGTTTGCAATGAAGTGCCCAAATCCTGCCAGAAGAAAAGGATTTTTCTCCCAATTTACCATTAAAATGCAGCTGTTGGATTGGGGTTGTCCTACAGTCTAGGACTTCTTTAGTACAATTTAGAAATCCTCTGTGATTTGTGCTAAGAAAGGTTGTACTAGGATAGACTAGAAAATGTTCTGTGAGGGGTTAAAAACTGCATCTGCATTGCAAGCATGCTGATTTCCAAACTGTGGTTGTACAGTGCCAGTGCTATAAGCCAGGCCTTGATGACAGTCACACTGTTACTGATTACAGTTCATTTGCTTATTTTTAGGTACTAAATGGTATTTTACAACATGTTGGAAAATAAATTAAGCATAGTGACTAGCTGCATTTTCAGGCTAGGTCTCCATTAAAAAGTTAAGTCAGCCTGGCTATGTCACTGAAGGGCGTGAAAAATCCACACCACTGAGCTAGGTAGTTAAACTGAACTAACCTGGCATAGGCAGCATTAGGTCAACAGAAGAATTCTTCCATCGAGCTAGCTCCCTCCTCTCAGTGTTAGAACCTGCAGGGCTGGAACCTTGGAGGTTTTGGGCCCCCGACACCTGTGCATTGTGACAGAAGTCTTAGGCTGGGATCCCCCTAATGCACTCTGAGGCTGGGCTTGGCAGGAAGTACCACCCAGCAGGCCCTAAGGGGCAGCCCCTCACAGCCCACTAATTGGCTGGTATCAATACTGACACCAAGAAGCCCTGAAGGGTAGCTGTCTGACCAACCACACAGATTATCTGCCTGTCTCTGCTCCAGATCCTGCTTGTGATAAACCCTAGACTCTAGCTTCCAACCCTATTCTGTCCTCTACTTTGATATGCAATTGCTTTCTATAACATGGTGCCTGACCCCAGTCTCCTGGTAACCTGACCCTACCTGCTTCCTGATGCCTGACTCTCAGTTCACCCTCTAGCTTGTCTTGGACTTTGACCTCCTGGTACCTGACTTGGCCTGACTCCTGCTTTGACCACAAGGTCTGACCACCTTCATCCCGGTCGTGACACTCGAGATCTGCACTAAAACACTACAGTGGTGCAGCCTGTATGTCAGTCTGACATAGGTCCTGGACAAGATAATGAAGCAGTTGTTACAGCAATCTATTAATAAAGAATTAAAGGATGATAATATAATTAATGCCAATCAACATAAGTTTATGGAAAATAGATCTTGTCAAAGTAACTTGATTTTTTTAATGAAGTTGCAAGTTTGGTTGGTAAAGTAATGTTGATATAATGTACTTAGACTTCCGTAAGGCATTTGCCTTGGTACCACATGACATTTTGATTAAAAAACTAGAATGAATATA
>ML675604.1:32163341-32379427 GCA_007922155.1 Mesoclemmys tuberculata | reverse complement strand
AATATAAAATTAACACGGCGCATTAAAAGCTGGCTAACTCAAAATATAATTGTAAATGTGGAGTAGTCATAAAGCGGTGTGTTTCTAGTGGGGTCACATGGGGATTGATTCTTCACCCTATGCTATTTAAGATTTTTATGGAAGAAAACATTAAATTGTCACTGATAAAGTTTGCAGATGACACAAAAATTGGGGGACTGGTAAATAATGAAGAGGACATATCACTGATACAGAGTGATCTGGATCACTTAGTAAGATGGACACAAGCAAACAATATGTGTTTTAATACAGCTAAATGTAAATGTATAAATCTAGGAACAAAGATGGTGGAGTCCCCAGTCCTGTAAGGATGGCCTATCTTGAGAAGCAGTGTCTCTGATAAAGATGTGGAGGTCTTGGTGGAAATCAGATAAACATGAGCTCCCAGTGCAACACTATGGCCAAAAGGGCTAATGCAATCGCTGGATGCATAAAAAGGGGAATCTTGAGTCTGAGGAGAGAGGGTATTTTACCTCTGTATTTGGTACTGGTGAGACCACTGCTGTAATACTGTGTCCAGTTTTCATGTCCATAATTCAAGAAGGATATTTATAAATTGGAGAGGGTTCAGAGAAGAGCCAAAAGAATGTTTAAAGGATTACAAATAGGATTTATAAGGATAGACTCAAGGAGCTCAATCTATTTACCTTAGCAAAGGAAAGGTTAAGGGGTGACTTGATTACAGTCTATCAGTACCTGCATGGGGAACAAATATTTAATAATGGGCTCTTCAATCTATCAGAGAAAGGTATGATGTGCTTCAGTGGCTGGTAGTTGAACCTAGACAAATTCAGACTGGAAATAAAGCATAATTTTTTAACAGTAAGGGTAGTTAACCCTTGAAACAATTTAACCCTTGGTAATGCTGATAATTTTTAAATCAAGGTTGGATGCTTTTTCTAAAAGAGATATGCTCTAGGAATTGTAGGGAAGTTCAATAGCCTGTGTTGTACAGGAGGTCAGAATAGATTATCACAATGGTCCCTTCTGGACTTGGAATCTCTGAAGTTATCTGGGCATGCTGATTTTTAAAATTTTATCCTCGGTAAATT
Organism: Mesoclemmys tuberculata; assembly: GCA_007922155.1. NCBI lineage: Eukaryota > Metazoa > Chordata > Testudines > Chelidae > Mesoclemmys > Mesoclemmys tuberculata. The sequence continues at coordinate 32,378,336 of ML675604.1, read as the reverse complement.
TTGTTTAAAAACCTTCTTAGTTACTAATGGACTGTAGTTCATCATCCCCATGTAATTTAATTACAAGTACATTAAATTTAAGTACATCATTCTGCTTCTATACAAATACTTATTGAATGCTTCTGCCTTTTCTGCATCATCAACAACACTTTTATTATCTCCATTTAGTAATGGACTGATGCAATTTCTAGGATTTCTTTGTTCCTAGGGGGGAAATCAAAAGGTAGAGTGTGACTTCATAATGGGCTGTGCCTGACCTTTGCAGCTCCCTACAGGAAATCTATCAGTCCTACTATACCCCACTCCCAGAAGCAGCAAAGTGACTGGAAAGGAGCAGTGTAAAAGGGTCTCCAGCCATGCCTAGAGAGGCCTTATGGAAGCAAACATGCAGAGCCCCGCCAGCCCAGATAAAAGGAGCTGCAGATTAGCAAGTCAGTTCTTGGTTGGGACCCGAGGGGTGAGGCAAGGAGCTTGAGGGAGAACCAGAGTTTGTTTCTGAGTGCATAGGCTTAAACTTGGTTTGCAGGGGAGAGGACCTAAGACCCTTAACCCTGGTACACTAAAAGGGGGCAGATAAGAAGAGCCCCAGGAGGCAGTAACAAATGGAAATAAAGAAATGCATAGCTCTCGTTTATAGAGTCCTTGGATGGGAATCCAGAGCAGTGAGTAGGCCTCGGTCCTCTACCAGCTGCAATAGCATAAACCACAAGAAGGGGCTAGGGCTTTTTGGAAGCCTGAACAAAGGGCTGAATTTAAAGGGCCCAGAGCTGGGATTGAAGACCTTAGCGAGGGCAACAAGACTGTTCATTTATTGGCTTCCTTTTACTGCACCAGAAAGGGTTCGTGTGGACTTTATGATTTGGCAAGAGGCCCACCATGTTTGGCCATCAGCCTGCAGGGGCTGTTGGGGGTGAGAAATGGAAGCTGTACCACCCCAGTCACTACAAGGTGCTCAAGAGATGTCTGCCCCTATTACTGACTCGGACTCATAAACCACTTTCTGGTCTGCTTCAGGGGCAGCAAAAAATGCTGTTGCTTGCTCAGGGCAAAGCCATGGTCAGGCCCATAGAGAGATACCAGGGCTCTTGTTGTTGTACAGAACAGTAATAAAAGATTTAAGAATCTATTTTCCACTCAGTATAAAAGAATATCCTGCCAGCATCATTTAACTGCCATTGGCATTTGTGAGAGTTGACAACTCAAATCCCACACCAAGTACAGGAAGACCTAGAACTTGATCATATATCCTTTCAATTACTAACTGCCATCATGCAAATCAGGAAGGACCCAAACCAGAACCCCAAATCCAAATCTCTCTCATCTTTAGGAGTGTTCGTAATCTGAGGCTACATCTATGCTGACGGTGGCAACGTCGCCGCTGTCAGATCAACTTATCTGGATCAATTGAGCAGTCAGTGAAGACCCGCTCAGTCAGTCCAGAAGTTGACGTTATTACTGCACCCGCGCAAGTGGCATGGCACTGCGTCAACGGGAACATGGTTCCTGTCGGCACAGTGAAGTGAAGACAGCGCACAGAAGAGAAGCACAGCAGTCAATGGAAATTAAGCAAATTTTCTGTGTAGTTTGGGTAAGTCCCACTGACTGCTGTCGAATTGCTGGGGTAAGTGTAGACCAAGCCTGAGTCAATCCAAATCTTGCAGCCGAAGAAGTTCTCTGCATGTAAATCACCATCACTTTTGATTCTGGCAATGTGTATATTGCTGTATTTTTTTTATTCCTGCTCAATCGGTTAATTACAACTCTCTACCACAGAGGTTTGGATGCTTTGTTATGTAACTATGGTTCCCTTTGTTGTGTTATTGAGCAAAATCCAATGAAAAGAAATGTTAAGAAATTGCCCTCCTGCTTCTTCTTGACTATGGATAATGCATTGTGATATTTCACTCTCTTGCTGGGTGTATTGTCTTACTGTCACAGAGTATTATGGCTTTTCATCAGGAAACAAAATAAAAAAAACAAAGCTCTTCTTGGAAAAAAAATACTTCAGCATGAAAACACTGTTAAAATGATATAAAGGTTGTGACACAAACTGACAAAAGCTAGGAAAGTCAAGTTAAAGCATGGCACTCTCTATTAACATAGCTGCGAGTTAAGGATTAATAATGAATCTTCATTTTTAATTTATTTGAGTACGTCTACACTGCAATTAAACGCCCGAAGCTGGCCCATGCCAAAGCATTTGGCCTAAGGTTCTGTTTAATTGCTGTGTACGGCTTTCTGGCTTGGGCTGGACACAGAGCTCTGGAACCCGCCCCCATCGCAGGGTCCTAGAGCCCAGGCTCCAGCCTGAGCCTGAACATCTACATTGTAAGTCCCTTACCCAGAGCTCATGTCAGCAGACATGGGCCAGCTGTGGGTTTTTAACTGCAGTGTAGACATACCTTTACTTTTAGAAATAGGAACAGAATTTTTAATGATGGAAAGAACTGGGAGTCTGTGGAATAACTGAAATGTAAATTGAAAATCTTTGTTTTTAATTTTCACATTTAAATTTTGTTTTAAAAAAAGTTAATATTTCTTTTGGAAATCGTCACAATGTTGCAAACTTGCACAGAAAACGTTCAACGTTTTTATATTCATTTGGTGAAAAGCAAAGTGAAATAAAAGCTGAAATATGTTTTTGTCAAATCTTATGGTAAAACATTTACTATTTTTCACAGTTCTGTAAAGACCATTGTTTAATTTAGACCATCCATGTTACCTTCTGGCAGGATCACCTAAATCTCAGTAGAAAATGTGGACTAGATTTTTAAACTCCTGGTACAATTTGATGTCACTGAGATGTCTAACTCCCTGGAATGTGAATGCATGCACTTAGTCAACTGTCTGCATATCATGAATTGCACCAGCACGGAAGGACCAATGTTGGGGGTGCAAAAGAGGCAGCTGTTTTGAAGTCATGGTGAAATCAGAGGATATATATAAAAGGTAATATTGTTGTATAACCACTTACCTGTTCTAAACTTAAAGTCCCCAGATCTGACTGGGCTGTTAATTGAAGGAGCCAAGTGAGATGGGGAGGTGGCATTGAGATCTCTGTGCTGCTCATTTCTTCCCCTACATCAGGCAGAGAGATGGCCAGCAGTAGGACTAGAACTTGTGACACTCCACCCTATTCTCTGATGGTCCAGTGGAATCACTGTAATTTAGAGCAGCCCTTAAACTGTTCTAAATTATGGCAAGGGGCCATTTTGGACAGTAGTGAAGAAGATATAAAAGTGGCTAAGAACCCATTTCCCCTCCCCTCCTCTCAGCTGGGCCCAGTGTGAGTTCTACAGATCTAAGGATTCACCCTTGTGTATACCTATGGGTGTCCCATTTACTACTTGGTGGTAGTAAATGTATCATTCTGTGGTTATTTTATGGGCAATATTACCATTTATTATCAAATTATCATAGCACCTAGGAGCCCCAGTCATGGATGAGGTGCTGTACAAACAACAAAAAGATAGCCCCTGCCCCAAAGAGCTTACAATCCAAGTAAAAAATGAGCTGGATACAGACTGACCAACAAGTGAGTGCAAGGAAATAATGACACAATATTGATCAGCTTGGTCAGTAGCTGTCTTAGTATGCCAGCAGCCTATAATATGTTATACATTATTTGTATCACAATAATTGTGTAAGAAAGTCATTCACGGCATTTGTCATACCCAGGGCAGGTTACAGAATGCCACTGTTCTTGAAGACCTTGAGATACCTTTTTGACCAACACCATGCTATGATTGGCATAAATCTCAGAAATTCTAGGAATAACGTAGAAAACATAGGGATCCCTCGCCATAAGGAAATAAATGCAGTATCACACTATCTACTTTACCGTTAGGTCAGTTTGCATTCTCCAACTCAGTTTAACATCTACATTTGAAATACATTTTCACCTAATCACTGTTACTAAAAGATTGTTATGATATCCCCTGTGCAGCCATAAGACTCTTTTAGTCACCCAGAGTCTGACAAAAGGTACTCAAGTGGAATGATTTTTTCCAGGAATAGAATTTTACTATACAATAAGGAAGAAGCTGTGTTTACATGTAATATTAAATCTTGTTTTGATTTTGAAAGATGAGTGTTCATGCACTGCAGCATCTATCAAGTTATTTTGTAATAAATTACCGAATTTATTCTGTAGACAGGCCTGATGGCAGTTACAGTCAGGGGAGGGACGGACAGTGGAGGGGTGGGGGCAACAGCTCCCTGTCTCTGAGGCCTGAGAAGGCACAGCTTTTACGGAGATGCTTATCCTTGTCCCTCAGCAGCAGTTGGTGAATCAAGGATTAGAGAATCTATTAATCAGAATCTAGGGTAAATTGAAGTGCTAGTATTAGGAAGAGCTAGTCCCGGGGTGCAAAGTTTCGGGAGCTCCATGATTTCCTACCACTGTGTGAAGCAGCAACATCTGACAGGAAAGGAAAGAACAGCTGCTTCCTACTTGCCTCTGCTACACAAATGAAAGAAAGTTTTATTTTTAGCCCACACTTTCCGGTGTCTCTCTGCAGTTGCTAGAACTTCTGGAATCCAAGCAAACCATTCCAGTTCTTCAGATGCCATTTGACAGCTTGCTGAAATTTCCACAGGCTCCCAGGGTATGGCAGGAGACATTTCTCATAGGACCCTGTTAGCAAAATCAACCAGTACTCTTAATTCTCTCAAGACGTCAATTCTCAGGATCCCTTCTCCTCCCAAATCCATTGAACCAAATTGTCTTTATTTCTTCTCTATCCGGCCTGATACAGGATGTTTCTGTAAATACAGTTTCAGTGCTCACTGATTCTCTTCTGATTAATGCAGTATCCCCCCCCCTTTTTTTTTAAACACAAATATGTTAGCAACAAGACAAACACAAAACATGCAAGACAAAAAACAATCTTTGTTGCAACAGTAGATCCATGGCATTGCTCTTCAGCTGGCACCAGCTTTTCCTAAAAAAAAAAAAAAACAAAAAAAACATTTTTTTACACCCTTCAGGGGGAGGCAGCAGATTATTGCTAAAAATACTGCTTCCTTTAACAAATCTGCTTGCTGAGTACAGGCAAAGCAGAGGAATTACACCCTCCCCCTTCCCCGGCCATATTTTCCTGTGTTTTTGTGCTATAGACAGGCCAGGTTTGTAATGTTTTCTATTTTTTAAGGGTTAACCTGTCCCTCTCACTACTAACTTGTTTGCCACTATCCTTTCCTCCGGGGTTGAACTCTGAGCCTTTTGGTTTCAAGTAGTTTGTTTGCTGACCAGATACGTCCATTATCTGCAGCTCCTTCATGCTACTTTGTCACCAAAAAAAGAGATCCAGAATTTCTTCCCATTATCCTGGTTCTGGCTGCCTCTGCCACAGCCATGACTTTGGTCTTTAAAAGATATTTAACTTTATAAAGCATGGAAGTACCCAAAGAGTTAAATGCTAACAAAACCAATTCATCTTAAACCTATAAAACAGGGTTTTACAAACCAACAGTGTTAGTTTAGGTCCCTAAAACATTACATGATTACACAATATTTACACACACAATTTCTTTTTTCTTAACATCCCTTGCATTGCTCTGATTATTTTTACACACCTGTACACAAATTACATGCCCTTTTATACATTTGAAGGCAGTTATGTTCCAGTGGAAACCCTCTTATGTTCCTTTAGTGATTTTAACTAAACCATCCATATTCAAAATGATTTCAGTCAGACTGTCTCTCTGCGTGCAGCACTTATTTACAATTAATTATGTACATACCATTCCTTTGGGAAAAGGGCCAATTTTCTTTCAGAATGGCTGTGAGAAAACCAAGAATTCTCTTCCTATAACACTTTTCACACCTTTCAGTTGTTTAATTCCCTCCAACCTCTGTTGTGTTACCTTTTCGCTCTCTTTCCTTAAATGACTTACCTCCCAAAATGACACTTTCATCAGCTGAAAAATCATCGTTCCAAGTATTGTCTCAGTGATCCGAATCCCGGGTGCCTGCATTTACTTCTTCCCTTGCTCCTGCCACAACACCCCTCTGAATTCCCAGCATGTTTTTCCAACCTCCTCTGTTGCCTGCAGTCTGTTTGTCTGAGCCCGATCCTGCTGCTTTCCTTGCAGAACTGTTCCTTTCCATGGACACAGGCCTTGTCTCACTACTAATTTAACACGGGGGGTGGGCTCCTCAACTAGCCCTCACCTCAGTCCCTTTCTCTCTGGTTGCTCTGGAGTGGTGATTCTGCCAGGTAGGTGGTGATCCTTTCTGACAGAAGGCACAGGTATTCTGCTCTTATTTACTGTGTTGTGCCTCATCCATTCAAGTCCAAACGACCTTAGGTTGCCCGCATTCTCAATTCACAATTTAGGATTCAATCAATTCACAATTCAATCCCCATCCTCTCGTTTGGGTACTCAGGAAGTAAGGGACTGAACTTTACCCCTCCACAGGCTCCAGGCTGACATCCATTCCCAACGGACACAGGGCACTACAGGTCTGTGGCATCTTTTCCCAGTGAAAGAGACTTACGCGGCAATAACCGTCCTTTGCTACTTTATTTTCCTCAAAACTGCTTTCCAGGCAATTGCAAGGGATCAGTAGCAAGATACAAAATCAGGCTGTTTCCCAACATTATTTTCAATTGTTCTCCCTTTCCAGATGTTACCTTTCCTTTAGACGCAGTTCCTCACTCGAGCAGGCGTTCAGCCTGAGTTCTAAGTCCCAGTGACAGAATTTACCTCTAAATTAACTCGCAAACTGCAATACAGGCACTTGTATGGAGTGACCCCACCCTGCAGTTTTTTACCTCCTATTGCAATAGACAAACTATAGACTGTTTGTACCATCCGTCTCCTACTCTTCCACCATTCTTTCTGGGGCCTCCAATTCTCTTACTTGGGTTCTTTCAACCAAAAGTTCTTCCTAACCTGACTATGTGAGGTGGTGTCAGGAAATAAATCAGATGGAAACATAGCCATCCAGCTGACGTATTATATTATTTCTACAAGTCCATCTAAAAGTGCTCTCACTTGAAAGCCATATTTCAGTCTCAAGCACTTACATATCCATAACAGGTTAGTAAAACACCCCAACCCTCAGTAATTACTGAAATGTGGTGTGGCTCTTGAGCAGTACAGCAGCGGCTTTCCAGTTGGCCAGTCTTCCAGCTGCCATTGGGGTGGCCCCCAAAACTGTGTCCAAGAAGAAATCCCTGAAGAGTCCAAACCTCTCCCCTGCCATTTATCCTTGTTAGCAGATAACAGCCCATCAAGAAAAAATTTGTTGGACACGCAGTTTCAAAAGCTAATCAAGAGGTTTCCTGAGATCACTTATTAGTCAGATGTGTTTGTGCAGAATCCGTCTGTCTGGAGGCCCCGACCAACATCTCCCAGAGGGCCTGCAGAGATAAGCTACTTGCTTTTCTCCTAAAATACAGATGCCAGCATGTCCACCAGAGACTTTATCAGAGAGGGGATAGGGGGAAGCAGAGGCAGGTAAGGTTGAGAAAAAGGCTCCTCTTCTCTCCTGGCTTAGACATGCTAAGGCTGCACAGGTCTACCGATTTTAGCTGCTGTTAGTGTAATATTGATTATCATAATTGTTTCTATCAAGTGTTCCCTGGCCCTTTTCCTGGTCTATCAAACTCTTCCCATACAATGGGAATGAATGGAGGGAGGATGGAAGAGAAAGGGAACAGAGGAGGGATTTAGACAGAGGAAGAGGGTAAAAGTTAATTAGAGGGAAAACTGAAAGACTAAGAAAAGAGACTGACAGACAGAGGAACAGAATAAAAAGTGGGGACAGGAAGAGAGAGGACAGATTACCTCAAATATACTGTCTTTAAAACACTTGCACTTATCGTGTACAGAGTCTGCTTAGTAGTTTGTGAAGCTGCTTGTTAATTTTAACCTCTACTGGTATGTGAAATTCTTTTCACATTGTGTTTACAACATGGCCATTTACACTACCCGCTAAAATTTCATTCATGCATTAGCCTCTCCTGCTAAAGTTAGAAGCAGAGCCATCTGTGAGCGCTACGGCTTCAGGACATGTTGCAAGTGGGTCTATGTCCCGACTGAGAGCAGATGAAAGGATACAGGTTCATCAGCTGAACTCATCAGAAGGGTGAATAAGAGCACACATCCACCTGAGCCGGATGAAAGAGGGCCTGCTTTTTTCAGAAGCTCAGCCAAATGCGGAACCACAACCCGCGATTACTTACGCACCCAGGTTAGGACCCTATGCTTCATTGCAATTGCAGTAGAACTCCAGTGATCAATGTGATTGAGCATGCAGACCTGCGGGTAAGATGGCATTAGACACTGTGTATGGTTCCCTACTGTAGTAATAAATCCCACCTCCCAGGTTAGAGGAATTGTAGACACAAATCATCAGAGTTCTATAAAAGCCTGTAAATGAAACAGAAGCTGGTGCTTCAGCTGAAGACATGGTGATAACTGTGGCTTTCATGTCCCATGTATGTTTAAAATGGGATATTAAAGGGTGCTGTAACGCTATAGACACACCTTTTCAGCCGAAACAGAAAAGTGAGCTCCTGACACTTGTCATCATTAAAAGTTTCTTTTGAACTTTTCAGAAGAATAAAAGTGTTGGGTCCATAGCAGTTATACTTAGGTGAGTGAAGATAGAATTGGGCCTATTCTCTCTGCTGTCCTAGAGAAATTCCACTTTAAGTCATTCATATAGTCATTGGGTTTAAACCCAAGAGGACCCATTGTGATTATATATTCTTACCTCCTGCAGAGGCCATAGAATCTTATCCAATAATTCCTGCATCAAGTCCATATTTTGTGGCGGATTAAAAACTTTTATTTTTTGAAAGACATCCAAGACTTGAAGTGAAGAAGAATCCTGTATCCCTTGGTAAATTTTGCTAAGTACTTTCTGCCATATAGATATATATAGTAACAACCAGGGGACTATCTAGATTTCCTCTGTGGTTTCAACTGGATAATTGTCCTTCAGTTAGGTGTTCCTGCCCAATTAGGTGGTGCTAAATGTTGTTGCAGCACATCCTGGAAGTGCTTATAATATTGGGTAGAAACAGGTATGTGTAATGTAAGCCATAGTGTACAGTATTTCAGAGGACCTATTTATTTATTTCTTATTGAGCCTGTGAGAATTTAACCAGCCATAACCCAAAAGTGAGACATGGCATATGACAAAACCCCAAGTGAGGAACACCAAAAAAGGGTTCATTCAGGAACTTTAAAATGGTGTGAGAATCCTTCCTTTTACTGTAAACTCTCTCCATAACCTCACTGCTTTGATTTTGTATTTCTGATTAGAGATAACTTTCAGTGATAAAAGCAAGAGTGCACCAAATTTTCATGGAACACAGGCAACAGGGGGAGTAAAATAAATGAAATGAAGTGTTGCAAAGGTATGCCTTTTATTGCCACAGTGCTGGCTGTTTCTAGATAGAAGCACTCAATGTAATTGGTAGTGTGATACAGCGTCTCAACCCCCATGAGCTCCCTTGCTGGCCAGGCATATCTGCACATGCGCTTTCAGCTTTGCTCTCCTCGCTGTGCCCCATTCTCGAGCAGGTTTTCGGATAAACTTCTTGAGCAGTCCTCCAGCTGAGTCACACACAGTCTGTAGGAGTACAAAAAAAACAGTCTCCTTCCAGGGTACAAATCCAACAAGACCTCTTACAGTGCCCTCTGTAACATCTTGGTCTGTAGTCCTGTCTCCTGGACAAGTTCTCAGTCAGTCTAACAATACCCTGATTACTCATCCCCTCCTGGGCTAGCTTCCAATGCTACCTGCTCTGTTATAGAGCAGTGCCCCAGGGCCCTTTCCTGGTGACTCTGCTCTGTAGCAAGCCTTTCTGACCCCAGTTCTCCAGCTGAGTCAGAAATTCAGTTCAATCCCCTGCTGGGATTAACAGTTCAGCTAAATGCTCACCCTCTTCAGGGTCTTCTGCCCACTTCTCAGGGCTTGGTTAAATTTCCTTCTCTCATCTCCATCTGTGGCAGAAAGGGGGACCAAGGCCCAGCCACTGCTCCAAGTCCAAAGCCAGGGGCCCTATAAGTAGTAGGTGCCAGCTCTTTCACTTTAACTTCTTGCTGCTGCATTTCTCTGAGCCACTTCCCTTTTTAGCCCCAGCACCTTCAGCTTCACTTTTACCTTAGAACTGAAGGCTTTCTTGAATCCCAGTCAGGAGCACCTTTCTTGCTCCTCTGTCTCCAGCCACCAACTGCTCTGTTCAGATACTGCAATTCCTACATTTAGCCAGAAGCACTGTTCTTGCTCACTTGCTTCCAACCAGTAACTGACCTAGTCTCTCTAGCATCTCCTTTTATATGAGCCTGCTGCCTCTGATCGGCTGCTTGTGCAGCCTCTCTCTGATTTGCTTCTTTACTGCAGCCTCTCTAGGCAGCCTGGGGGACCCAGTTCTACTGCTTTTTTCTGGGGCAGAGTGCAGTAGGACCACAAGGCCTCCAGGAAGGTTGTGATACACCCCATCACAAATTGGGGTTGGGAGATTTGTATGTAACTTTGGTATGCAGTAATGGGGTGTGTAAAAATTTCAAATTGCTAACTTTCCTCCTGGATGCACTTCAGTGATGGGTAAAAGTGACTCCTTAGGAAATCAGTTTGTACTGAACTTTGGGACCTAAGTCATGATCAGCATTGTTGGTTCTCCCTAAACTGTCTCTCTTGTTTCAATTATATTTCAGCTGATGAAATATGAGTTTAATCCCCTAAAGACCATTTCTGACAACTTTATTTGTAGAATAATGTAACACTAACATCTAGGGGTTGAAAACCCTCTAAAGTTTACAGTTTTGTTAACCACACCAATTATGTTGGAGATTTGTAGTTCACAGCGCTAATTCAGCTACTATAAATTGTCATAGCTCCATTGACGTTGAAGAGCTATTCTGATTTTCACCACTAAGAATCAGGCCAGTATATATAGATTATTTCTTTCTCCCGCTCTCAGCAACTTTTTTCTACACAATCTTTCTCCTTTCCCTCCCCATGTGTTTTTTCATTCTGCTCACTCTCTGCTTTTATAATAATGATAATGTTGATAATTTAAGCTCTTTCAAATATGACTTGATTTGATTTATTCCAGGTGGAACATAGGGCCTTCACCACCACCTTCCATCTCTGATGGCTTCTTGCTGTAGTCCTAGCTTTCTCTGATGTCAGTTTGATAGTTTTCAATTCTGCCTCTGTTGTGAGTTTCCATGTTATACTTGGTCTACCGTGTCATCCAATATGGTGCAGTATTAATGTGGCTAATAATATGATTAACAAAGCTGTCACAATAACTCACATGAGTATGCCTCGGAAAAAAGTTTTTCTTGAAGTACATTGTCTGTGTTACTGTGCATATAAATAACAATAACGGTATAGCAACTGAGTTGTATTAATATACAGGAGATAAAATAGAATAAAATAGAGTCAGCATTGTATTTAGGGTGCCTATGATTTGGGTTAGTTTTATTCCCGGTCAAAGAAATCAAATGCCCTTAAGTTGATTACAGACCAATATTCTGTTAAAAAGCCAATCCATATTGCAAATTAATCAAAGCACTCCTACTTCTTTAGATCTAAATGAAAGATATTTCATTTAAAACCATGAAGCATTTGTCCTTTACTATAAATTCATGTTCTTTAATCAGAGGGATTTGGCTTCTTCTTATTACATTACACAAAATGAGTTTGCCTAATGAATTTATCATCATTTCTAAGTAATCTGGTGGAGGAAATAGGTTTCAGTTCTCATGTTCAAGTTAGGGGTGACTCAGGCCTTGTTTTCACTACGAAAAAGAATGTAAAATCCTAGTGAAGACAGAGCAGTTGTAGTTTTCTCACAAGTTAGCAGAACAAGATAAACCCAAGGTTCCTCAATAGTCTTTACCGTGACCTGATGATATTTGAAAATTACAGACTGCCTGGTTTTCACTAGGATTTTTCTGGGAGTTAGTTACCATGTGATAGTTAATATGTGGTGAGAACACATCCTTTTTTCTTAGGGAAGATACATCCAAAAAGCTATTAGTACCATCTCCTGGTTCTTCAGTGGCCTACATGAAATAGATTGATGGTTTTATTTTAGGTCCTAAGAGATAAGAATCCACACTACTAGGGATACTACCAAGGACTGAATGGGACAAAAACTCACTTAACATTAGATGCGGTTCTTCCAAGTCAGGATTGAGGAACATTGAGAAACTTGCACTGCCACTGCCCTGTGCTAGAGCTGGATGGGGTTTTGTCAGAAAATGCCAGCTCATTGAATCCAAAATGTCTCATGAAAAGCAAGTCAGGTTTGATGAACTCTGTCTGAATCACAGGCAGAGTTCAGGCAGAACCCTGTTGATTTCCCTGGTTCCGTACCTTGTTGCCTTGCAGCTGGTACTACCAATATCCAAATAACGTTTACAATGTACCATGTGCTGTTTGTGGTTTATGCTCTCATAACTGACACTTTGTAACTGGTGAAAGAAATCTCATAACTACTGTTCTGGTAACACAACATCTTGTGAGCATCATATAGTTTTAATCAGACAATTGAAGCTTGTTAAACCATCAGATTAATAGGTTTGTATAATACTCTTAGTCTAAGACCCAGGAAACAGTTATTACTGGGCTGTTACCAGTATGTATTTAATGTCTTAGTAACAATAATTCCTTGACATTTATAACACTTGAAGGGACAACGTCTCTCCTGCACAGAGATCCACTGTGGCAGAAAGTGGGCATGGGGACCTTCGGGGTGTTGGTGATGGTCACAGCTGGCCAGAAACTAGAATTTCCTTCCCCTGTAAAACTTTTATTTTAATTAATCCCAAATCAAGTACAAAAATCAAACTGTTTAATGTCTTGTGGACAGTTGTCTCCTAGGGCTGCCTGTCTCCCCAGGGAGATGGAAGCTTGTGGAGTTGGACGGTCCTAGGAGGCACCAGCCTGGGGGTCAGGGAGACAGAGGAGCCCAGGCTGTCAGAAAATCAGGCAAGGAGACCTGCCTGGCTTCCATAGAAAGTTCTGACAAAATCAGCACATTTCCATAGAACGCTTTCCTTTGAATCAGCATTTCCTGATGGAAAAGTGTTGCATCTGAACATTTTCAGCTAGCTCCAGTTTCGGCTCCTTTATTCTGTGCACTGGTCTGTGCCAGCCCTAAAGTTCCACACACGAGCTGAGAACTGGGAGAGCACAGCCGTGCTTTCTTCCTGGCCCCAACATGCCCCATTATCAACTAATCGTCTGCGAGGTGCTGAGTGATCGGACGCATTTATAAGGTGTCCATCACTCTGTAATATCTAGGGAAGTATAAATTAGCATGGCTAAGAATGACTGAGCTATTGACCAGTGCAGGAAGGAGCTGCAATATTGTGTATATTAGGCCTTGTGGTTTCAGTGCTGTTATGTGCTTTCTTCTGTAATAAAATCAGGATTTGTAGGTATCCTCTGGGTTTTTCTTTTCTCGCCTCTTTCTGGAATGCTGTTGGGTCTGGGAGCTTGGGGTTGCTGGGTTTCTTTGGGGTTTGTTTTGTTTTGTAATAATATTATATTGATTACTGCCCTTCAAAGTAATGCTATGCACATGCAACATATAATGCAAGGCAGATTTGAGCATGTTCTTGGTGTTTATGCAAACTTGATTTAAGTTGCTGTTCTTGAAAGATATTGATGTTTGCAGTGTTGTTATAACGATGGTGGTTCCAGGATATTTGAGAGAGAGGGTGGGAGAGATGGCACCTTTTATTGGACCAGCTTCTGTTGATGCGAGAGACGAGCGTTTGAGCTTACACAGAGTTCCCAGACCTGAAGAAGAGCTCTGTGTAATCTCAAAAGCGTGTCTCTCTCACCGGCATTGTCTCTCTAATATCCTGGAATCACCACAGCCACAACAACGCTGCAAACATCAAGATCTTTTGGGCATTTAAGTGCTTGAGTAAGCATTGCAGACTTCATTGGGGATTCTTTTAATTAACCTAATGGATTTAGTTAAAGGAAGCAGGGATCTTTAATCTGTATCCAGTGATTTAGAACTGTCTTTCTCAAGTCTTCCATCTCTGTGGGGGCAGAGAGGGAGAGATTCGGTAAGGCTTTCTGAAAACTGATGTCTCCCTCTCTGTTTCACTTGGACAGGTGGCTCCTTCAAGTGCTTGTTAACATTTGCAGCACAGGATGAAATCTTCTGCATATTATCCCCATCTGACAATGGCAGAGCTTCCATCCAACTTGCCATTTGCTCCTGTTTCAGCCCTGGCTCAAACTAATACTTCAGCATATCCCTTGAAAATTCCACTCTGACATGCTTTTCTTTGCCTTTTGAAGGAAGGAAGGAAGGAAGGAAGGACTTGCCTAGTCCATTTTTTATTAGATTTGCATGGATTACAAAGATCTTATTCCATCAAGCAAGATGCTCTCTTCATTGTTCCTTACAAAGCTGCTGCCTTTTCATTTATTGAGTGACAGATTGTGGAACTCAACACTGCAGTCATTGCTGCTTACAATCCTTCACATTCTCAATGTATCTTGGCAGTATAACCAACCTCAAACCGCCAGATTATCCCATTTTACCCAAGGAAGAGAAGTTCCTTCTGCCATGCTAGACTCTAGAGCTCCAATTTTCTCTATCAAGAGGCTTGAGTATTCTCCACACTTACATGACTTAAAATGTTTAGTATAACAATTACTGAGGCCTGGTCTACACTTCCCTGGCTATACAGAATAGCTTGCGTAACTCCCATCGACTGCTGTGCTTCCCTTCTGCGCAGCATCCTCACTGCGCTGCACCACTTGAGGAGGTGGTTTAACTAGGTCAACTTCTGGATCTATTGAGCGGGTCTTCACTGACCATTCAATCGATCCAGATAGGTCAATCTGACAGTGGCGACTTTGCCACTGTCAGTATAGACATAGCCTCAGTTACTAGTGATCAGGAAACTCTTTGGCCAGAGTAACAGCCATGTTTCCAAAGTGAATCTACAGAAAAGGTTACTGAATAACTCCTGCTTCCAAATTAGCTTGTAAATTCTTTAGAGCAGGAACAATGTCTTCCTATGTGTTTGTACAGCACCTATCACAATGGGGCCCTGATCCTGGCTGGAGTTTTTGGGCATTGTCTGTCACAAAACAAAGAATAAAGAAAAAATGACTGTGCTAAGACCATAACTGTGCCTTAACCCTCTGAGGAAAAAAAAAGAATGAATAATTGAATGTCTGTCTGTTATATAAAGCAGAATATAGGGCCAGATGCTCAGAGGGTGTAAATCAGCATTGACGTCAATGTAGCTACGCTGCTGTACACCAGCAAAGGATTTGATCCATTGCATTTTACTTCAGGAGAATATGAAGCTGATACCCTGGCAAAGAAAAACCTGTCACTAGGACATTAATCAACACATCCCTGCTGGCAGTTGTTGTAGTTAAATCAGTGCCTGACTGAGCATGAAATCTGGCTGCCACAGAGCTGCGAACAGCTTTCTGAACTGAATACTGCAATGCATACCCAGCTATTGAACCTTCTGATTATTTATTTTATTGTTAGTGAGGGAAGGATATAGTACTGGGCTAAGGTAAATGTGCATACAACAGTTAAGCTTTGGGTGTTTCATCTTTTTCCCCAATATATATTTAATTCATACTGAAACATGCTCAACACAAACTGCTTAATGAGATTAAACATAAGAAATAGAGCTAGAAAAACAGTTGAGACCATTTCACATTGGAAAAGAAAGAAGTAAAGCAATGTTTATAAGTTAACAGTGCATCCACGCCTCTGAGAAGTACAGTGGATAATAAACCTGAGTTTATAAAATATTCTCTTAGAAATAAATTGCAAGGCTAGTAAAGCTCATGCTCACAAACCTCACTGTGCTGTTATCATTAATATTAGACCACTGAGGGCTATGAAATACCCAGAACATAGGCATTCTGCACATATACTTTTACAGAGTGAAATATATTCACACAACAACTAGAAAACAGACACTTGGAGTAGGATGTAATGAAAACCTATGTCTCACAATATTAATCCTAGAATGCAGAAGTAGGTACCATTATTATTTATTTGTATTTCACTAGTGCCTAGAGGCCCTAATTGGGGCTTCAATGTTCTATGTATCTAACATACATATAGTAAGAGACAGTCCCTGCCCCAAAGAGTTTGCAGACTAAATAGATAAGAGAGATAAAGACAGGGAAATAAAACAGAGGGCACTTACCAGTGAAGTAATTTTCATATGTCAGAGCCTGAAACAGTCTCCCTCCCAGTTGTGACTCTAAGTCCAGCATCCTATGCACTGGATCAATGGAAGAGAGTATCTATAGCCATTGAAATAACAAACCAAAACTTGCTAGTGGCTAAAATGACTAGTAGAAGTCAGTTACATAAGTGCAGGAAAACAGAGAATGAATATTTTAAACTAAAATCTTTCATAATAAAATTTGTTGTTGATCTTCATCCCTTTCATCTGCACTGGCTACTCAGGAATCCCTCTTGTTATTATTACTAATTATTTGAATTACCAATAGCACTTAGGACCTCTAGTCATGGATCAGGACCCCACTGTGCTTGGTTCTGTACAAACAGGACAAAAAGACAGTCTCTGCTCCAAGGAGCTTACAATCTAAGTAGAAGACAAGAGAGAACAGATTGACACAAACAGACCAACAATGGAGTGCGTTGAGACAATGCTGGTCAGCATGATAGACAGTGCCTGCCTCAGTATTTCTTGCAGCATCTTTCTCACAGAGTGCAATTAAAAAAAAATAGAGAAGAAAACCTCATTAGATTACGTGGCTAGAGAGAAATCCATCATTTTAACTGCTATGGCACAATCTTTGCCTTCACATATATTTGTTATGTCTCCAGTGGATACATTTTGTCTTGTTAAGTCACCCCTGCTTTGTTTATATAAGTAATTATTTAATCAGTGGATTGTTATCTGTTTATCTCTTATTTTTGGCATACAGCCTGATTCTCCTCGACCTGGTTCCTTGCATGGTATGTGTAGCCCGCAGGAGAATGTGTGTTATGAGTCCCCCTTCTGCATCAATCTACAGAGCATATGAGTTGTTACAGCACCCCAGCTACTGAGGCTTGGCTCTTCAGCACCAGTTGTAACAGCTCATATTTGTACCTCTGGAGGTCTCTGGTCCAATCCCTAGTGCACTGGCCAGGAAGTTAGATATCCCTCCTGTGCAGAGGAAGTGCAAAGTGTGTGTATAGTGTTACAAAATCAGAATTCTCCACTCATTGACACCAGAAGTAACATTTTACACTCACTAGGCAGGAGTGTACATGACTACACAAGATGCAAGATGTTGGAAATTCGTGTCTATGTTGTTCCCAGGTTCAAAACTGTTCATGAACTGGGACTGATATGTGCAAACACTGAAGTACACAAACTCACCCTGATTAAAAGTCAGTTCCTGTTCCATATGAACATTATACACAGGCTTCGATCAAATGAGAATTACTGAAAGGTGACTTGTATAATGAGGAAGCATCTTAAAGATTCAGATCTATAGATATAGTTTAAAGTTGTGTCCATGGGCCACCTGCTTGATATGTCCATATTTATGCCATTACTGAGGGAAATTTCTCTTTCCACTCAAAACTGACTCATATCACTGCTGTGGGGCAAGCTCTAAGAGCAAACTCAAAGGTTTCACTAGGTCTTTAACCACTGAATTCACTTCTATAGTGCTCTTTGCAAGTAAGAATTAAAATTGAAATCAAAACAAAATTGTTATTCTTTTGAATTGATTGAAAATGAAATTTTTAATTTCAAATTATCTGGAGAAATTTTTGAACAAAACAATTTTTAAAAATGTTGTTCAAATGTTTTCCTGGAAAAGAATTCACGTTTTTCAGACTATCCTACTTTAAAGCCTGTGCCCAGAATAATACACCTGGCCTGGGATACCCTGGTTTCATATTCAGATGCTATTTGTTGTAGCTGCACCAGACATGGGAATTCTAGAAGCCAAGTGCTATGAATAAATGGGTTTTAAACAGATTTATGACAGCAAACATTTGCCAACACATTAACTCAGTTCAAAATATAAAGCACCTAATATTTAATTCTGTGAACATCCATTTTCCAAATGCAAAATTTAATTAGAGCTTAATTATACAGAAATCAGCATCACTGCTGAGGTACTGCAGTGAATACTCAATCCCATCTGGTCTGGTTTATTATCCACAGACACTTTGAACCTTTTGGTCCTCTTTGTATGCGTATGCAGCTCCTATTACTATCAAGGAGAATGATGTGTGTTTACGAAAAGAATACTCCCCGTTGTACCGTATGTTTACTTGAGAGAAGAATTTTAAATTGTTATTGAAGAATCTTTGCTCTATTCAGTGTTCATTATGGCTATACGTAGCCAAGAATAAACATGCATAATTTACTGTTAAATTTCAATGCTTCAAAGCTGACATTAATAAGCTGAGATGGGGTGGAGGGGAATCTGTTAGAGACATCAGCTTCTTTTTAGGTTTGCAGACACATAGTTCTTCTTAGGAAAATACAATGTATGGGCCAAATCTCTGCTCAGTTACAGCAGTGTGCATCCAAAGTAACTGCTGACTTCAGTGGAGTTATTGCAGTATTACATTGGAATAACTATGTAGTTCAGTGTAGTTCCACGTGTAACCAGGCACCTTTTTAACACAGGTAGTCACTTCCTTGACCCTTGATTAGTCAGATAAAGTTGTGCAAAGTGCATGTAAGATAGCATGGGCCTGAGCCTCTTCTCATGTGCACTGGTGTGAATCAGATCTAACTCCACTGAACATCAGATAATCACACCTAGCGGTAGCCGGAAACAGTTTTCCCATCCTGCACACGTTTTTGAGTTTTCAAAAAAATCTCATCCTGAATCAGGACAAAACATCAATCTCAAAATTTGTCACAAATTAACAAACCAGAGATTAAAAAAAGTCAATTCAGGTCAATCAAAATGTTTCATTTGAGATGATTTTTAAATGTTTTGTTTCTATTTAAACTTTTCTGATTTTTTTAACTTTTTTTTTGTCTAAATGTACTAAAAATTTAAAACAAAAATCATTCCAACCTGAGGAAACAACTTTTCTTTCCTCAACATTTTTTTAGTTGAGAGATTTCTCAAAATTAATGTTTCATGAACAGCTTCAGTTTTGATATATAGGCTTTCTTTTTTTTTTTTTTTTTGATGAAAACAGTTAACCAAAAAATTCCCAACCAGCTTGAATTACACCAGTGTAACTAAGAACAGAATCAGTTACTTTCATTTTAATTTGGTAGGTTTCACATCCATTTTACATTCACTCTGCTTGGGTGTAAATGAATCAGGCTCAATAGCAGCGGTTCCCACACTTGTGGGTCATGACCTCAAATGAGGTTTCACCATCAGTAGATGGGGTTGCAGCAATACCTAGGTTGTGGAGGATGCCATTTTGCTCTGCACAGCATGACCTCGCATATACAATGTATGTGAGGTCATGATGCATGGATGACACCATTTTACTTTACAAAATGGCATCTCCACACAGCATGACCTTGCAGTCAGCACACATACGTGGCCGACACCATTCTGTAGAGCAAAATGGCATGCTCTGTGCACCATGACCTCACATGTATGGTGTGTGCAAGGTAAAGTTGTGCAGAGGACAACCATTTTGCTCTTCAAAATGGCATCCTCCATGATGTCTAGGATCCCAGCAGGAAATATTTTGTTAAAAGGTGGTCATGCTAGCAAAATGTTTGAGAACCTTTGACCTATAGGAACAGGAAAGGGAGCATAAGAAGAACACTCACTGGAGGTTTGACAAATGTTCAATACTGTTTTCAGTTAATGGTGAGTCTAGAAGTAGCTGTCATTACTCATTCTTTAGTGTTGAACAGGCTGTTCTTATGGTAATGTTTATCCTCAAAAGATTAGAGTTTTCTTATGAATAAATCAATTTTGTTTTGCAGTCTTTTGATAGCTGTGCACTATGAAGATATTGTCTGTGGAGAAGGTTGTCTTGTGTTTGTACACTTTGAAACAGGGTGGGTGAGCATGATATATCTAAAAACAAATTAGTTTTATGTCAGGGGTCAGGTGACGCAAGAAAACAAGCTGGCAAGATGATGATATGTTTATGATATTAAATCTGGGTTGCCAAGATAACAGGTTTTAACAAAGCCCTTTACTCTTGCTCAGGCTTTCTGGAGGTATATGAGTCTGCTCCAAGAAATAAGACTCTTGAAAATGTACTTTTCATTGTCTCCTGTTGTCTCCAATTACACAACCTGATTGCATATCTAAGCACTGTCCTCTGAAGAGATATGGTATGTCTCAACAGAAGTTATGATGTCACATGCTCCATGGTCCATGCAACACTGCAGAATGCTAATGGCTGCTCTTAATGAAAGGTGGTATTGTAGAGCTTCCCCATAAATCATTATTGACCTTAAGTGATGCCTTCTTCATTAGAGCTTCTTGAAAACCAGGGCAGAAAAAATCAGTTTTTCATCCTTTTTTACTCTGTCCAAAATGTCATTGACATTTAAATTGATTTTATCAGCTCTATAGTTGGTTCAAAAATGGAAAAGGAGAATGGAGATTACAAATACTGATAAGCTGGCATCCTATGTTTTCCCATGTAGAAAAGACCAGAAGGTTCAAGCACTGATATTGGAGCTGTCGGTCTAAAAACTTTCCTCCCCATGCTTCCTTCCCCTCCATTGCACTGCAAAGCAGGAAGAGCCACATCTTGTGAATTTACCTTTGTTGGGCTTTAATACTGTTACTATTTGGAAATAGGTCTCTTCAGTCTACATTATTTGACCTAAAACGAATGCTACCCTAGTGTGAGTTTCTGGGCAGTCACTGCTGAGTTATGGCCACCCTATAAGCTGGTTTGAAATTCAAATTTGTAATTAAAACTTATGTTTTAAGTCTGTTGTTGGCATTGGCCAGCTTGTTGAAAAATGTCTTGACTTTGTGACACAAGCTGTCAGTCAGTGAGCATTTTGCTTGAATAATGGCTAAAGGAACTGTGTGGTATCATCTATAACAGTCAAAAATACATTGAAAGAACAGCATTTAGTACAAAGTGCAAGTTATCTCACAAGTTAGCAAATGCCAGATTTACAGTTATCTGTGCAATCTTAATTTAGTCCCCATGTGCATCTATACTGGACATGGAATAAATAGTAGTCCTATGGGTGCATACACATAAGGGAACAGAATTAGGCATTCACAGGATATCATAAATCCAGCATTTCCTAATTTGGGACTGCTTAATTTTGCAATA
The DNA here is from genome assembly GCA_007922155.1 of Mesoclemmys tuberculata. Lineage (NCBI taxonomy): Eukaryota > Metazoa > Chordata > Testudines > Chelidae > Mesoclemmys > Mesoclemmys tuberculata. The sequence continues at coordinate 32,357,079 of ML675604.1, read as the reverse complement.
TAAATAATGTTGTTTTAGCATAACATTTTTGGATATAATTTCCCAGGTGTGAGTATTTAGATGAAAAGGGTAAGAACAAATTGTGTGATGTGCAGAGGGGGGTACAGGCCACTGGGGAAGTGTGCTGGGCCTGAAGTGGTGATACGGAGGAACCTAACCCCTATCTTACTCTTGTCCTCATAGTATATGGGGATATTTCAGCACCATGTGAAGCCCCTAGAGAGAGTAGGAATGGGCCAGTGGGGCCACATGCCTGGTCTGGGAGGGCTTACAGAAGGAGCAGCCTGGCCCATCTCTTTCTCTTTTATCCACCTCCACTCACCAATGTGGTGCCCCAAAGGGGAAAATGAGCCTCTGGAGTCATGTGCCAAGTCGCATGTGAAAGAGGGACCCCAGCCTGGCTTTGTTCTCCCCCACTTATTACAGCTGCTCTAGCAGTCACCTGATGTTCCCCGAGGGGGCTGCTGCTTTGTCATCAGAGTCAGCTGGGTCTCAGAACATCGGTATGTTCAGTTGTTATTGTTCAGTTATTAACTGGCAGGCTGCCAAAAACTTTTCCTTAGGGGCCCAAGCCAGAGAAGGGTGGTCATTGAACAGTTTATAACTTCACCAAAAGTTGAATGGAATTCATGGGACAAAGAAAAGGCACTTCTGGAGACTGTGGTGTCCTCACTGCTGAATGTGAAAGCTTCTGCTGCAAGCAGTGGAGGTGTAAGTGCTATTCAAAGAAAAGGTTGCAAGAATTCTTCATAATAGAAAGTGTTAGACAAACTAAGGGCTAGTCTACACTAGACGTGCTATAACAGCCCAGCTGCAGTTATGCAGCTGCACCCCTGTAGCGCGTCTGGTGAAGACGCTCTATGCTGACGGGAGAAAGCTCTCCTGTCAACATCATAAAACCACTGCCGTGAAAGGCAGTAGCTATGATGGCAGAAGAAGCTCTCCTGCCTACATACACTGTTCATACTGGCCATTAGGTTGGTGTAGCTTATGTCACTCAGGGGGATGGCTCACACCCCTGAGCGACATAAATTATACAAGCCCTAAATATAAGAATCTCACCCTGTGCCAGCCCTGGAAGCTGTCATCTAGCCAGTGCAATGTAGTCACCTCTGAATAATTAACCATTGGAACAATTTACCAAGGGTTTTGTGGATTCTCCGTCACTCACAACTTTTTAATCGACTGGATGTTTCTTTTCTAAAAGACATGGTCTAGGAATTATTTTGGGGAAGTTCTATGGCCTGTGTTATAGAATCATAGAAGATTAGGGTTGGAAGGGACCTCAGGAGATCATCTAGTCAAACCCTCTGCTCAAAGCAGGACCAACCACAACTAAATCATCCTAGCCAGGGCTTTGTTAAAAACCTCTAAGGATGGAGGTTATCTAGGAGGTCAGACTAGGTGATCACAAAGGTCTCTTCTGGGCTTGGAATCTATGAATCTCTGAGATGATGTTAAGTTGTAACAGGGGCTGAACTGACCCCTGGAACTCCCCAAAATATGAAAAGTCACAAAGATGGCATAAAGCCCCCTCTGCCCCTCCACTCCAGTCCTGTTGAATCTAGCATCCTGTTTTCTTTGCTGAGTATGTAGGGAAATGCTAGTGGTAATATATGGTGAATGTATCTGGTTTTAACTGTTGAGTTAATGAAAACAAAACAGAGTCTAGGAATGGGAAAACATGCAGGATAGCTTGATCCACAATAAAAGATGCAATAATAACCTTTTCTATGCTGGCATTTTATGCTGTTAGCAGCAGCACCGTAGCCTGTGGCTATGGAATCAAGTCACAGAAGCTGCTTTAGAATCACAAATGTGCGCTCAGCCAAAGACTCCTTGCATTCTGCTGAAGAGGCTGCTTAGAGGTAGAAACCAGGTGGTAACCATGTGAGTCCCAGATCAACAAAGCACAGTGAGCTGACAGCATTTGATTTGGAAGTTATTTGACAGGTTGCTTTGTGGGGTTTATAGTTCTGAACCGATGATCTCTTATACTGCCTGTATTTTTTTACAGTGTCTTCAAAAAGCCTATCCCTAGCTCAGAATGCCTTTACAATAATTAAAACATGTGTCACCTGAAGCAAAACAATTACACAGGGCTGGTTTGTAATCCCACAATCCAGCCTGAGTGAGGGGCAGTAACCAGACTGTGACTGTGTGAGTCCCAGTCTGATACTCTGCACCTGCTCCAGTCCTTTGGACAACATGGGAGCAGGGGGAAGAGGGGGAAGAAGAGCCATGGCTCCAGCCATTGCATGTCCCTACTCTTGTTTGCCTACTATGTGGGATGGGGAGTAGCAGCCCAGTGGTGAGTTTGCTCCATGTGGAGGCTCCAACAATAGAGAGCTTGCTCAGGGAAGTAAAAGGCCTTCTAATGTCCCATTACTCTTTTGCGTGGTTGTGGAGAAAAGCTTGGAAACGTAATCTGAGTATATCCTAAAAGCTCAGAAAGCAGAAGGCAAATAAAAATAATCTGCCAATTATTGTTTTTTAAAGTCTCACGATGTTTAAACCAATCTCATGATTTTGGGGGCCTGACTTGTAACTTTTGAATGCTTGGAGTTGCTAATATTGCACCTTAGCCCCCTGCTCCCTCCCCTCCGGGGAATACAAATTCCGTGCAGCTGCTCTTAGGCTTTGTGAGCCTTAAGTGCATAAAATTAAGCACTTGCTTAAGAGCTTTGTTGACTAGGGGTGGGATTATTCACACATTTAAAATGAAGCAAGAGCACAAGTACTTTGGTAAATCAAGGCTGTAGTGCAGCCAGCCTCTTTGGGTTAAAAGAACCTCTTTGTTTTATGCTTTCTTGTGGGATTTGCAATGCTTCCTTGTGATACTACTGGAAATTCCATGCAAACGACCTTGCAGTAGAGGTCATATTGGAACTCCTTAGCAGACAGAGTTAATTTTAGGTCTAATGCTTCAACAGCTGAATGGTAGGTAATCAGGCAGGGTTGCTAGTGAACTCATAAAGATCCATCAGATGCTCAAAGTTAAAGCTGGGAGCTCAGTAAAAGCAGTTGATGGAAACCAGAAGTGGAGAGGTTGGGTAGAGAAAATGTGGGAACCTAATCTGGTTCTCAGAGAATTTGAAGAAAGCAGGGCTGATCCTTAGGTTTGTAGTCTGAACTGGCCTTCCATTTTGTCTGGTGGGTTCAGATAAAAACTCTTTACTGTGGTTACAACCTGTGGACCCTCAAACCCATTAAAAAAGCATCTTGGGGGTAGAAGGGAACTCTAGTGTAGCTGTTATTGGGTGGCTTGGAACACTGTGCTAGTGAGAGGTCCGTGAAAGACAATAAAACCAAAAATTAACATCTCTTTGATCCTCAAAAGGGTTGTAGGTTCAGTTTAGATTTGACTTGGACAAAGGCTTGTGCTTATCTGGCTTGCCCATCCCTAATGGCAACTAAGAGTGATGGTAACAAAAGTTGTTAAAGAGCCTAATTGAGTAGCAAAACTGCATAGGATTTCTTGAAGACCATGAATTATTACTAACTCTATCAGCTGCTATATATATTTCTAATGCTACGGTGTTCAATGAGCTCCTGGGTTAGCTTATTGGTATATTGTTGCTTTTAAAACACACCATGATATGCATGCCATGGCCTCGTGAAAGGAGAGGGGAGAAACACCAAATAAACTACAAATTAATCAAGAAGCAAAAGCAGGGAGAGGTGTTAATATTAAAACTTAATTGTCCGTATGACTGACAAATGGCTCTGTCTGTTTAACAAGTGAACCAGCAAACAGTGTCTCCTTTTAAATTAAAATATCTCCATTTTTAGAGACACTATAATGAAGTGGAGTTAATTAGTTACAACTATGGATGATACTCTCAGAGTCTGCACAAAAGCAATGTTACAGCACTTGCTAGCTGAATTATGCCATGTTCTAGTACTAAATCCAGAGCTGTCAAATCTATTAAATTTATTATTTGTAACAATGATGCCTAACTGTATCCAGTGAAAGAGAAACTCCCAGATTCAATAAGCCTTTTCAACTTCTCCCTCTTTATTCTCATATTTCTTCTGATTGCTTAGGTTTGATATGCTGAAAGCAGCAGTATATCAGATTCTTTCTCTTTAAGGGAAGAGAAAATAGCAGAGGAGATTGACTATTCATGTTGGTTGGTTGATTGGAGCAAACCGACTCCTTTAGCACCACTACCACTTAAAGGCACTCCCAGCCCTATGCTCCATGCATTAGGCTTGGTCTACGCTACTGCTGACCATTGACGGGAGATATGCACGCTACATAAAGTAGCTTGTATATCTCCCATCGACTTACTTACATTGCCATATCACGGCATCTTTCCTGCGCTGCATCGATCAGAGATGCCTTCCAGTCGATGCAGCCTTACTCTTTTTGGGAAGGTGAATTAATGGCATCAACCAGAGAGCACTTCCAGGATCGATCCCTAAGTCGTCGGCAGTGTAGACATATCCTTAAACTGTGTGGTTACACCTAGCAGCAGGCCCAATGATTTTTGAGCAGGAGGGGCTTTTCTTTCTGTTTCACAAGCAACAAGAGGTAGCTGACACCAACATTTGCTAAAAGTTTTCTCAGAAGTTGTGAGTTTGTTCCAGTAAAATAAATTCAATAGCAAGCAAATATCATTTTAAAAAAATCTTTTTGAGAAGAATATTTTACACAATTCTCCTAATAAGCTACCCTCTCCTGTATGTTCCATCTTGCATAGTTGCTGGGTCACAACCCTGCCCTTTTCAGACAGGAGCACAGACACTCAGCGCACTGCCCTTAAAAGGAAAGGAGGAAATAGGGAATCTCTACACAACCCTCTTTACTGCTACCAAAAAGGAATAACACAGCTGCTATTGGTAACGTTCAGGCAAAGACTTTCAAAAGTGAATAGTGATTTTGCATGCCTCCATTTTTGATTGCCCAATTTCAAACATCTCTAAAAGGCCTAGTTTTCAGAGGGCAGGTGCTCACCATTTTCTAAAAATCAAACCACTTAAGATGGCCTCATGTTATGCCTCCAAACCAAGATGATCCAAAATCAATAGTTACTTTTTTTAAACTTCAGTTTACCACATACGCCACTATCCTGAACCACGAGAAGAATATTTTGGTCTCCTCCTTCTGTTTACAAGTTCAAGGAGTCCATTTCAACAGAGTCTGGGGGAAAAGATGTTTTGGGCTGGGGGGTACCTCAAAAGGGTTGTTACTCTCTGCAGTGCAACAACACTGGTATTCATTGTAGAGAAAATATCCCTATAAAATATAAGATTAAATAGAATAAACTGTCTGGTGTGATGGTTGAGCGCTCAATAGTGTCGCTATGTCAAGATTCTCAATGTCAGCATTTCAGTTACTGGCACAATAGGATGACACAGTGCTGATGCTTTTGCACAGACTCCACTGAGGCAGAGACAGTATCCTCCACAGAAGGAAATGTAATTAATTCTGCTCTAACATTTCTCATGAGCTGTGAAATAGGAAGGCTTTTCTCAAGCATTCAGAACAATACTGTTGAAAGTAACCACCTCAAATCCGTTGCGAGCAAGAAAAAATAATCCTTCTGCAACAGAAAAGAATTGTTTCCACTATATAAATAAAAGGTTTGAATAGATATCCTTTAATAAGCATTTCAGTATTGACCTCAGATATTATCCAATGCCAATTTCATTCAGAACAGAGGCATCTCTATTACCTTGTTCCTCTTTCTTTCACTTGTGGTTTAGAAGAGAATACGCCATACACAGCATTCTGTAATGGTTATTTTAATTATTACAACACCAAGCCATGTGGAAATAGCACTGCATTCACAAGTGTACATGATTACAATGCTTATTGAGGCACAGAAATAGAAACAATCAAAATACTTTTGTGGGGTACATCTTGCCATAGCAAAAAACCTAGCAAAGCTCCAGGAGAGTCAAGTAACTCTCTATGGCTACATAGAGAGCATAGCCAAGGAAAAACAGCTGGTTTCCTCAAGTCACACTTTGGGCATGAAGACTGAGACATATGAGCGAAAGATCTGCTTTTTTCTGTCAGTAAGGAGTTGCATGTGGTCCCAATGTGTCTTCTCCACACAATTGAAACTGCCAGGCTGTCACTTGGTATTTTGCCAAAAAGCAAGGCTCATGCTGCCCATGCACACAAAGCAATTTAAAGCAGTTACATGAAAAAGAATACAAGTCAAATGTAAATGTCAAATAATCCAAATAAAGCAGGCTGTTCCTTTGCAGTAGGACACTGGTGTCATTACCTAATCTCTACACCAGAAAAGTGCTGCTATGGATTAATAAATGTGATGCACTCTAAAAGTCTGAGACGCTAAGCAGTAGAGTGAGTCTGTCTATCTTAGATGAGAAACAGGGAGGCTAAGCGGGTGCACAAGTAAAGATGAGAGATGACCAAGGTCAGTGATGGCCACTGGAGATAGAAAAGGGGAGGTCTGCAAGGAAAAATGAAGTGTACATCTTTTGACATGGTGGGTGGGATATTAGGGGCAGGCAAAGATATGAGACTAATGGAAGAAGCCCAGGGTAGAGTTGGCATATGGGAGTCATTGGCATAAAGTTATAAAAGTGGATATGAGGATACCCAAGGATGGTGATGTAGGAAGACGAGGAAGGACTAAGGAGACGGAACATTAGCAGAAAACAGGAGAAGGGAGTGGAATGAGCTGCAATGGGTGAAAGAAGGCTCGCAGTTGGGGAAGTAGGAGGGGTGATAAAGAATTTGAAGTACCATCTGTTAAGATGATTGTTCTTTGTTGAATAAAGGAGACATAATTCTGTTACATATTGCTACTAAAACAGAATTCCTCTGGTTCAATCCTCCAATAATCTGCAAATTGACAAATTATGTGCCTATCAAGGAGCTACTGTAGGCACCCGGGAGATGTAATCATTCCCAGTGTTTCCATTGAACAACAGTTTTGCTTAACCTCATGAGTTTATCAGTTTGAATATGGGTATAATTGTACCTTCCTTGGAGCGGTGTTGAGTTTTAATTAACCTTTGTAGTGATACTTTGACTGAAGGCACCGAGGGCAAATTATTTATTTCTTTTTTCCTCTTTTTTCTACTTGGGTACCCAGCCCCCTTTTATCCATTCCAATACATCTCTCAGTAGAGTTATTTTATATTTAGACTCCAAATGTGAAATCCTGTCCCCAGTGCTTAATATGTGCCAAGGTTTGCCAGGGCTGAGTCCCAGCACCTCTAAATTTGGCAGTTCACAGCCCTGGTACCTCTGGGATTGCTGAAGTAGTTTTGAATGTAAAATAATTGCTTGAGCCCAGCACCTTTTTCACTACACATTAAGCACTGAAGTCAATGGAAAGCTTCCCATTGATTTCAAAGGAGCCAGGATTTCACTCTAGGTTTCTGCATACTTTCACCCGGTGAATTCTCTCTCTAGCATAGGTACCCCTGTGAGGCCAATAGGGTTGCAATTTCCCCCCTCATTCCTTTACAGGAGTAAATATACACCCCAATATGTAGGCCCTAATCCGGCAGAGCACGTAGGCATTGAAATCAATAGGATTACTCATGTGGTTAGTTACATATGTGCTTAAGTCTTTAGGACCAGGGTCTAAACCACCATGTAATTTAATACAGTAATCTGATAACTAAAAGAGAAGTAGTAGTTACATTTCTCTGAATATCTGAACAAAAGATTGCTTCTTCGGTCCTCGTGAAAGCAATTTTCTTCTTCTGGCTGTAGAAGCAAGCTAAGTATCAAGTGTTCGTCCCCCAAAAAAGGCTCAATTAAAACAGAGACGTATTTCTCCTTTGTTCGTTGTGCTATAGAACTTGGTTTTAATTAACATCAGTTTGTTATTTTCATTATTGTACACTAAAGTGTTGGGTTCTGGTGATTTTGGATAAATAGCTTAATCTTAAAATCTGTATTACATTTCATTCTAAGAGGTTTGAGAGATTTAAAAATCTGATCAGTTGCAGGGTTATAGTAAAATATTTCAAAATGGTTTTAAAAGTGGAGAGAACTATTTTTTGCGCCTTGATGATCAGAGACTGGGAAAAGGAATTGTAGTTTGATAGTTTAACTGGTTCTACAGATCCACAAATAACTAGTACCTAGTACTAGGATGACAGTGAATAGAGCTTGAAGGAACTGTAACATAGACTATTGTATTTGGCATTGGCTCCTTTGAAATTATGAGCCACCCTAAATACTAGATGGTGTTGTGTTATTGGTTAAGTGCAAGATGGCCTACTTCTACAAACGTGTCTCATATGCAGACTAAAGTCAATGCAGCTCCATTAGGGACTCAAAGCCAGATTCATCCCTGTACAGGTGCAGGCAACAGCACAGGGATAGAGAAAAAGGGACTCATGTCTCCCCTGTTCCAAGATCAGCGGTTGGGATGGCCCTGGCCCAGGTTAGAGAATCCCTGAAGGCTGAACTAATTTGTGCCCTTGTTGCTGTGGTCAGGGAACAAGTCTGCCCTGGCCATCTACTGCCCCACCCTCCTTGCTGACTGTGCTCTTACACCTGTTTTGTCACTTCTTTGCACTAGTAGAGTGAAGGTGGTATCAGGGCAAGAGCAGGTCTTAGCATTTTTCTTTTGCAAAATAGAATCTGTTACCATTCAGCATCCTTCCCATCCCAATTCTACAGCGAACTGTGTACTCTGAAACTTGTCTTGGAAACAGAAGTATTGAATTCTCTACACCACAGCATAATCCTTTAGAGATTAAACTGTGGTCCACAGAGCTTTTGTGGCTGGTCCACTGAGAGCCAGCTGATTACATGGTGCTGTTCATTTTCTACTGGTAATTGCCCTAAAACAGGTACATATACATGAAACACTTCCCTCACGTTACTTTCCCATGTAAGCAATTGTGTGGTTGCCACGGGGATGTTGTTCAATCACAAATAGGAGAGAACGTGATCTACATGACTGCAAAATGGCAATGGTGAGCAAGAAGCTAGGGGCTCCCAAGACAAACTAAAAAGATGTCAAAGTTTGAGAATCCCTGCTGGAGGGATTTAGGGTCAAGTCTTCAAGAGTGCATGAGTGACCTTGGTGCCACTGACTTTCAGTGAGTTAGGTTTCTATGTGTCTGAGACACATTTGAAAATAGGATTTGGCTCCGAGCTCGCTTAGGGAATTTTTAAAACATTTCCCTTAATCTTGTAGTACTGCAAGTTCAACCTTTTCATTAAAGCTGATAGCAGTTTTAAGTCAAGAAGGGCACTTGGTCGTAGCAAATTAGAAATGAAGTATAATGAACAATAGACCCAGTAGAAACCACTGGGGACAGCTACACTGCAGTTAAACACCTGCGGCTGGCCCATGTCATCTGACAGGCTCATGAGGCGCAGGCTGTGGGGCTGTAAAATTTCGGGGTATGTGTTCAGGCTGGGGCTGGAATCTGCGCTCCGGGATCCTGCAAGAGGGGAAGGCCCCAGAGCTCAGGGGCCAGCCTGAGCCCTAACATCACAGGCCAGCTGCAGATGTTTAATTGCAGTGTAGACGTACCCAAGGGCGTTACAGGCATCGCAAAACTGCAGAATTTTATTTTGAAATGCTGATTTCTGAGGAACTTCTGATTTTCACAAAATGTTTTTTCCCCCTTACTTTAGCTAACGAATGTTCAAAGGAAATGTCATTTTCACAATTCTCACTAAATGGAATCCTGTGCTGTGCAAATGCCAAAGATTCTTGCTGCGGATTCATTCTTGCCCTTTTTCTAGGACTATAATACCAGAGGAATAAAATTTATAAAAATGCATCCTCCCAGAACTCAGTCTGCCAGAGCCAAAGAAAACTTGGACTTCCAGAACCAAATTTGTACCTGGTGTAAATTGCTGCAGGTCCATTCAAATGAATAGAACTATGCAGATTTATACCAACTGCGTATCTAGCCTTCACTAAGTTTTGATTACTCTTCTGAATCTAGAACCTCTGACTTTGGAGAAACCACCTCTCCCAGCCCTAATGAATGGAGTGTGTGCATCATTTTTAGTTGTGTAGCTTGTGCACTCTATTAGAACAGGACAAGAGCAATAAGCAATAGTCATAAAAAGTCACCTACCATAAATTGTTCCTTTACGTGAATCAATACTCTTTTAAATAAGATCAGATCAGCTACACCGCTCTTCACATCATACCTTTGTTCTCCTGCATATTAAATGTACAGAATTTGGCCCCTAAACTGTCTTAGATACACTTGTTCTTCTCTTCTCACTCAGTAACATCACTCATTTTTGTCCGAAGGTAATTAGAAGTTAGACAGGCAGTGGTCCCAAATGGACAGACTTGGATCAATCCTCTGTTTCAAGGACTCGTATGGTCTGACTAGCAAAAGTACCTTAAGCTATTGACATGGCTGCAAAGTAAAAGCTCAGAATTATTCCCAGATCAAATGTTGCACTGATTAAATCATAATGACATTTCCTGTTTCGGGTTGTGTCCGTTCAGTAGAGTCAAAGTGGTCACCGTGTTCTTGGCATTGCTTTTCAGAGAAGTCATTCGTATGGCAGAGGAGCTGAGTAGGTAACTGGTGGACTTCTCTTGATGAGATTTCCTCCTGCAGCAAAGCTGATTGTTGAAATGTCTCCTAAAGCTCTCACTCAGAAAATACAGTGCAAATGGGTTGACACAGGAATTGCAGAAGCTCAGTACTCGGGCCACTAAGGTAACGATCATGTGTCCTAGTGATGGGTCGATCTCACTGTAATTAAAGGACCGGTACATGTATACTACATGATTAGGGAACCAGCAAATGGCAAAAAAGCCGACGAAGACCAGAACAATTTTTGCCAGACGTTTTCGAGTTTCCATCTAAAATGATAAATTAACAGAACCCAAATTAACAGAATAAAACTAATCTATACAACAGACTTCATTAAAACATGTAACATTTTCCTTTACATTAATTTTAACAATGGATTCTGATAAGAGCAGTAAAATTACTCCCTTCAAAGGCTAAATTGCTTTTGCTGGTTCATTTACTTTCTTTTCTCATTTACAGTTCACTTTCATTAACCAATCCTTAGCTGCTTCCAGCTGCACTTGACAGACTGGCCTTTATATATTGGTTTGTTACACATTTAAGTACACCAAGGTAGACTCACATTGCAAGCATACATTGGCTTTCAGCTACTACAGTAAGCTGATGAAACAGATCCCTTTGGAACATATTTTAACACTTAGCTCATTTGAAAAATTCTTTGAAAATTAGATAAATGCCATTGTATAAATAAAACTCCATGCACCATAATTTAAGTCCCATTATTTCCCTCTGGGGCTGAGAGGCCACAGCTTGTGCCATTCTCATAGGAAATCCCCAAAACAGGTGTTCTTAGCACTCAATGGTATCTCAGCTGCCAACTGAGGTAAAAAGTCTAGTAAAGCATCCAAAGGGGGTCTAGAAAAGCAGCTCCCAATTGCATTGCTGTAGCATGGTGGGAGTTGCAGGCCACCTAGTCTTCTGAAGATATTTACAGGGCTGTAGATGTGAGGGAATATGGCCTACCCACTGATTCCCTACAAAAGACAAGCTGGAAGAAGCAGGCCAGATGATCAACCGCTGAAGACAGTGGAGGTAGAAAGCCACTGTGTGCTCCCTCCGCTGTAGGAAGAGTGAAGGCCTATTTGGAGAAAAGGGCTTATGAGGAGGATTCATGCTTTCTGGCTCTATTTTTTACTAGAAAAATTCAAATGAACTTGTGGATGTTAGAGTTGCAAAACCCTGTGAACCAAAGCAGTAAGTATAGTTGATCAGCAGCCATCCAAACCCAAACCAGTAGGTTTCACACAGCCATAGAGAGCATGCTGTTTTCTGTCTCTGCAAAGTTTGTGTTATGAAGGGCACACTCTCTAGGCCTATGGATCTCCTCCTGCTCCTACTGCACCTGATCCTCCACTGCCTTTCACCTTGTGCAATCATTTACACTTGTGTAAAGTGAGTTGGAAATTGGCTATAAATGCTAGTGTTCTGATCTAGTAGGATTTTACACTCATTTTGCACTCACTTTACATAGGTATAAACTGCAAAGACAGCATAAAATATGAGATGTGAATATTCCATTTCTGTTCTCTTTCTTAGAGAAACTCTGGTTAGCAGCAGTAATCTGAATATTTTACTGTTTGTCCAGTGATGTGTAAATAGGGCAGCCTTTTAAATCTAATAGATACTTACTTGTTGAGTTTAAAGCAAAAGATTGTTTTCTTTTTCAAAGGATCTCTGTAGACTTCAGACATGTGATGTGAATTAGCTCTACTTTCCATTCTGTGAGGTCAGGCAAATAGCTCTTTATATTTCACAGAATAAGAAAATAGTCCATGTGGTGCTGTTAAATGCATATTTTTAATAAGAAACAGACTAGAGCAGAAATAAAATGTTAAGTAAAAAGGACACTAGGACATTTTTTTCATTATTCTATTAAACTGTTTACCTTCTAAAATGTGTTCATCTTGTCTCAGGGGATGAAAAGGTAATGCTGTGAAATGAGGGCAGAAAATACCCTACCTAATTCTTTTAATCAGCATTGGTCTTTTATTAAGCAATCTAAGCATGTCTATAGCAAGTCTATGACTTTTTGATTTTGAAGCACCTTCCAGTGGAAAGATATATTTTGTTAAACCATAAAACTGTTGCATCATTTACATGGATGAGTAGGCTGTTGATATTGCTATCAATAGCATGTGATGTGATACATCACATTGATTGAGCTGGCTGTTAAAGCGCTCTGTCTCAAAGATGTGTAGCATATTGTACTGTAGAGGATGCCAAGAAGCATAGTACTAATAAATTTGGATTGTGGAGAACCTTGGTAAATTCAGCAGTTCTATTCAGAGAAATGCCCCCAGAATGTGACTGGTTCTCCAAACCACTTTGTTCTAAAACCAGGGAAAAAAATCTAACAGCTACAGCTTTTCCCAAGGGATTTTCAGCACTTCATGGGTGCTGGTAGACCAGAAATCCTACTTTGACTAGAAAAACTGTCTTTTCTGATATATTCCAGTACTTAGTTTCCAGCCACAGATAAAACTCTCAACCTATTCCTGTGATATTTTCTTTATTTTGGATGGTGGAAGACTCAGAAGATCCGGTGTGATCGCCATGTTTCATGAAAAGAACTATTATGAGATATCAGCCACATCCAGACCAGAACTGTTAAGGAATCACTGTCGGGTTTTGGATCCAACCCATCCCCAACTCTGCAGAAGCACCTTTAAATCTGGAGAGTTTCAGGTTTTATACACATTTGATTAATTTGGCCCGTTATAGTTCGTTTCCACAGACTACTTTGTAGTGCACTGGATTTCTTTCAGGAAAGGGTGAGCATATGGAGGTCAGCAAAGCTACAGCTGCTTGCCCCAGCAAATTCTGTTTCTTAACGAATGCAAAAGTGATTGCTAAATCAACACCACAGACACATACACAAGTCATCACTATCAAAAACAGTTGAATCATTTGTGTTTCATACTACAAGGCTATGACAGAAAAAAAAACAGTCTTCAGCTGCTTGTTTTTCTTTGTATTTCATATGGAACACTCATTCCAAACTATTCTTAGAGCTGTTCCAAATAAGATTTAAAATAGGGAGACTGAGATAATACTAGACCTGGACCAAAGCCTATGAGAATTTTGAGATAATCCTAGCCTATACTGTGTATGTTAGAGCTTTTGTGTTTTTAGTTAAAATGTGTACAACAGACAAATCTTTCACCACACAAGTGCCCTGAAGATAGCTTACCTGTCTTTTAGAATGCTCACTATATTCTCCAGGGATATTGTGTGCACTCCTAATTAAAGTCCTAGCGATATGATAGTAGTAAATACTAATGATGGTGAGAGGGATAAGGAAATATACTAAGAATATCAGCACAGAGTGGATCTTCGGGTGCATGTCATCTCTCTGGGGGTATGGTATACATGCCCTGAAACTGACATTATCTGTGTCATTGATGTAGGCCACTTCAGAGAAGACTGCTTCAGGAACTGCTAACAACATGGAGATTATCCAGATGGCAAAAGCTTTAATACAGGTCCACAGAACTGCATTGGATGTTTGGATATCCATGGGATTTACAATTGCTTTGTACCTGGAGAGGGGCACAAAAATAATTAATTAATAATAAATGTTCTATGTATGATGCATAAAAGTAATACATGCCTTTGATTAATAATGTGTAACATGATTTTTCTGATGTAATGTGTCATAGGTTTATACATAAGCAATTTTTTACTATACTATATTTATTAATGTATACTACTTTTGCCGGGTTGATAAATGAATTATCAGTACAGAATACAAAAGGCAAGCACATGTAACAGAACAGGAATATCACTCCACAGTAAAGTAAAACAAAAAAAAGAATTACAGCTGATTTTTGACAAAACTGATTAATCAAAACCAAAACTTTTGGCTGGAAAGGGTTGGTTTGAATAAATTTCTCAACACAAACATTTTGGGGAGAAAAATTCTTGAAATTGTTGAAATGTTTCATTTCTATATTATCAAAATGAGAAATCTAGTTTCTGGTTCATAACAATCTTAAGCCAATTAGAGTAAAAATAAATTTTAAAAAAAATTTCAAAAGCAAAATGAAATTTCTCAAATTATTTAAATGGAATGGATTGATTGACCCAAACTGTTTATTGTTTGTTTTTGTTGCAGTTTGTTTCAGATTTTTAGTTTGTGAAAGTTTGAGATTTTGAATTTGTCACAATTCAGGATGGGGGAAAAAACTGAAATCTTGAAAATTCTCAGGGGATGGGAAAAATATTTCCCACTCAGCTCTAAGCAGAAGTCAAAATATAACTAAGTAGATGCCAATGGCTGGATCGTGGCTGCGTGTAACACAGCCACACAGGGGAGTAGATCTCCCTACACTGCAGGCCCAGGCACCAAAGGGAAAGCAAGTGCTAAACATCCAGTGCTCCCCTGGACTGTGAGTGGAAGAGAGATTGAGAGATGGCTCTATTCTTCTGCAGCCAACCTTCAGAGCTGGCTGGAAACCAAGGTAGGAGTAGGTTATGCCACATATTATTATTTTATTAATCATGTTTTTATGGTAATGCCTAAGGGCCAAATAAAGAGTAAGTCCTCATTATGCTAGCCATTTAACAAACATGGTAGACAGTGCCTACTCTGAAGAGTTTACAATCTAAATAGGACTGTAGGAGATTCCTAATTCAATGCAAGAAAGAATCACTGGAGGAACTGTTTCTCAGACGAAAGTTTCTGAGGCACAGTGTTTCCTGAGGCTACTCCTGTGGCAGTGAGGATTATAGAGTCACACTTACCCTTGCGCGGGGCTGTGCCTGAAGGTACAAGCTAGCCCAAGTTTCAAATATAGGCATTATTTGCTACTTCTATTGTAGTACTTACAAACTGCATGTAGCCAGACAGTATAAATTAGCTGAAAACAATGGATGCTCAGCGCTTGAACCAAAGTTCGATGAAGTCAAAGGAAAGACTCCCATTGACTTCAGCGGTTTTGGATCAGATCTTTGGGTAGATCTCAGAACTCAGGCCCGAGGAACAGCAAGCTTCCTATGTCCACTTTTGTTCAACATTTCTCTCAAAACATATTGTGAAACTCACTCTGGCCACACAGGCCCAGATCCACAAAGGCTCCTAACTCCCATTGATTTCCAATAAGGTGACAATTTGTGTTTGGAAACCTTCACATTCTGTACAGAATTTTTCTGTCTCCATTATGATAGAATAAAGGATCCCCATTACGCCAGTGGCCCAGATTCTCAAAGGTCTTTAGACTCATATCGTCAGTAGAATACCTTTGAGGATTTGGGCCTCAGGTTTAATGGAATTATTTTATGCTATTATGGCAGGGTAGCAATGCGCCACCAGGAGCTCCTCTGTTCCTGCCACCTCCTGGCTCACAAAGTCAGAAACCCTCCAGTTCACCAATCATCAGTAGAGTTTATTTACAGTGTACAGTCCCACCACCTTTGTACTGTACACAGCATGGGCTAGCTGCCTTGGGGACTCCTCAGTCTCTGCAGACAGAGCCTCTGCTCACCTTCCACACTCTAGCTTCTCCCGTTACTTCCTTCGACTGGGCCTATATATAGCCCCTAGCTAATTAGATTGACAGTTGCTTCCCATTCACCAACCAGATATAGGTGTCTTTGGCCAGCTCCAATTACCCTTGCTTAATTGGGGCTGCTGTGATAGAGGGCTGGCTTAGTCCCTGCCCAGCACTCCGTCACAGACAGATCGCAAACTTTTGTGCAGAACATGAAGACTTTCAAAGACAAATTGTGACCTTATTAGTCAGTAATATGTTTCTTAGTTCTGTCTTCCTCGATTTCATTTCACAAAGACAAACCAGATGTTTAATTTTATGATTTGATTGAGCTGACTTCGGGTCATTACATCTGCCAATATGTTTTAAATATTACATTTTTTTACTGTGACAACCATTTATTGTATAAAGAAATTCAGTTTTTTCACTCTTTGTTCCTTTTTCATGACTGGACTATAGCTGCAGCCAGACTACCTGGGACTGTGATATTGTCATCAGTTACGTATCATCAGTTACGTAGTGTTAAGCCTGATCAGTACTTAGACGGGAGACCTCCTAAGAAACCATCAGAAACTGATGTAGGTGATTTAATAGATGGCACACTTTCACCAGAGCCATCACTGAGTCAGTATTGGAGGATGTCATGCTGTTGGAGGTGCCCTCTTTAAGATGAAACACACAAGTTACTGATCACTTGTGGTAACAAAAGAACCCCTGGCTTGTGTTCTGAAGAATAAGTGCGGTCAGCCTGGCAAATTTCATCATGGTGTCCTGTCTACTTAAATTTCCCATGTAGTGTTATTCTTCACTCCCTATACTAGGGCCCAGTCCTGTGAGGTGCAGAGCACCCTGTACTCCAACTTAAATTAGTGGGTGTGGAACTCAGCACTTGCCAGGAGGTATTCAGCAGAATCTGGCCCATTGTTTATAACTATGAAAAGACATGGAATAGGAAATAAGTATTTATTTTCATCTATAGTCAGATGAAATCAAACATAAATGATGCATTCTGACATTAATGAAGGGCTCCAGAAATAATTACCCAGATTCTCTATTTGTACAAAATTGTCAAAGATGTAGATAGCAGCACAATCTGAAATCTATGAGAGGCTAGATTGCTATAAATAAATTTGACTAGGTTTTATTAATATTTGGAAATAAAACTAAGTAAGGAATGTTATTTATTTAAATTAGCAAGGAAACCCATCTTCCCATTAACCTTTCTGATGAACCCAGCCCATTATATGTTGCAATTTAGGTCAGGAAGTTATTATAAATGAGCCTTCAGTTTTCATTAGAAATCTTCCCTCAAATTCTATCTTCCCCCCGTCTCTACCATTACTATCAATGGCAAAGGTGCGTCATTTTAAGAAATATTTTTTTATAATAAATTTCCTTTCTCTGGAACTTGGACATTCTCCCTGTAAACACATTCACAAACTCACTTGAAGCTCCCACTGTGAATATCTGAACCTTCCTAGTGGTTATGTTACAGAGCTTCTTACTGTTGGCATGGAAGAAACCTCCCCTTCTCCCATACACACATACAAACAAACTAAATGTCTTAATGTTGGAATGAAAGAGTATCCTAATCCTAAAGAATTATTGTTGGAGTCAAATGGTGTCAAACCCTAATGTTGATTATATCATCTGTGACTACTATTTTAAAGAAACAGCTATAATTACCACTTCAAGAAAGACAAAGTCATTCAAGTGCTAAATATTATCTTCCATTGCACCTAATACTATGGGAAAGATCATTCTTGTCATTTGTCTCTTTTAAATAATAAAATACCATGAACCAGGACATATGTGACTACACTAATATCATTCAAGGGACTGAGACGCAGATCCTCTCAAAGATTTAGGCACCTAACTACTTTTGAGAACCTGGGGTTTGCTGAGTCCCTCTGCATGCACTGTTTCAGTGTTGTACTCTTTCTTTCTTTCCTTCCTTCCTCCATATGCATGCATGGGAAGACATATAAAAGTTCAGATATTATCAAAATACTAATCTGAGTATCAGGAGTATATGTGAGTGTTAAAAAAATGTTTTGTTTCCTTCTGTTTTCCTTCTCCTCCCTCAACAACTTCTTCAGTCTCATTGAAGCTAATAGGTGAAAATATTTTTAAAACCAATTGACCAAATTCAGTGTTTGGATGTGTATGTAGGACTCCCATGAATCCAAGTGAATAATTTAGCCCAGTGGGTTAGTCCTTTCCTGGTGCTATGAAAGTATGGAAGAAGATTAAAAAGCATCTGCATGGAATGGTTGTAATTTGGAAGGTTCAACCTAGATTTATGTCATATTTGCTCTATGAATCTTCATGGAGAAGTTCAGAGAAAAGAGACAACAACAGGGCATGGTCTTTGTGAACTTATAGATAGTGTATGATCATATACCAAGAGAATTAGTTTGGTGGACTTTGTGACAGAAAGATGGGCTGGAAGGATATGTTCATCCTATAAAGGATATATATGATGGAGTGATTACTAGAGTCAAAACCAACCATGGCTACAGCAGAGAATTTCCAGTAAATGTTGATCTGCCCTGGGTGTCAGTTTTGAGACCTTTGTTGTTGTCTTGGGTGTGATAAGTGAGACTATACTTAGGGAGACAGATTGGAATATGCTGTTTGCTGATGACTTAGTGATATGTGCAGAAGATGCTGAGATCCTGCAGACCAACTTTGAACAGTGGCATAAATGAATTAGAGTGAATGTTGGTAAGACTGAGGCTCTGACAACTGAAGGAGGAGGACCCACCTTACAGGATATCACAGGCAAAGAGCTTAAAGTGAAATAATTTAAATACCTAGGATCAGTGGTTACTGGCAATGTCCCCTCCTGAGGGATCCTGAAATCATACCAAAGCTACTTGTTGCAGATGGCGGGAGCTGCCCCCAATTCTCTGTGATAAAAAGATGCCAATACAGTTAAAAGGAAGACTGTATAAACCCGTAATTTGACTCATCCTAATGTATGGAACAGAGACTTGGCCAGCAAGAAGGAAAGAAATCAGGATGCTCTCCACCATGGAAATGAAGCTCTTGAGATGGTCAGGTCCATGATAGAAAATGAAGTGAGGTTGTGAGGGGCCTAATGCATGTAGCCTCAGTTGAAGATAAATTGAGGGAGGTGAGGTGATGTTGGTGTGGACATGTCCAGACAAGACCTATATTGGTAGGATGGCCTTTGCAATGATGGTGTATGAAAGATGACCCACGGGAGTGGCCAAAAATTCAGAGCTTGGACTGCATATCAGCAGACCTTAGAACAATTTTCTTGACACCCAGGATTATGATCATGAGTTTTGGAAGATGGCTATACAAGTCACCCAACCTGAATCAGGAAGTAGCAAGAAAGAAGAAAAAGAAGTCTATAGTCCTTACAGTTATACCACCACTACAGGCATCAGGCTTCCTGACCCCTGCTGCACTGCTCTGACTCCACTTCCTGCCACACATACTGTACCCTGAAATGAAGCATGTCTAAACACCTTTACAGCACAGCTAGACTAGGCTTTTCTTTTATAAAGCCACCAAATCTAACACCCTCAGGTTTGAGGTAGCTTGTCAGCCATCAGGAAAAGCAGGTTTCAAGGTAATGTTTCAAAGAACAGTACAGGGTTTACAACATGAGAGCAAGAGGCATCCGGGCGGGGGTACAGGCTATCGGTGGGTACAGAGTCATTGGGGGTTGGGGAGTAGAACGAGATCATAGCCCGAGGAGTCCCGGATGGGGTGAAGAGCGGGGCTTTAAAGTGCAGGAGACAACACGGTGATGGGGGAAAGATTACGCGTCACAACGATCGCAGGGGGTGTGGAAGGGGCTGAGTTCATAAGCTCGTGACGACATGGCGTCCCCCATGGGGTCCGTGGGGCGGCGGGAGCATGTTAAGAGTTCACGGGGTTCAACGTTACGGTGCTCACTCTTCGCGGTACTGCCTGTGGCTAGTGATGTGTTCCATGTAGATGTCCCGGGACCACCGGATGGAGTCCCAGTGACAAAACAGAAATATCCCTTTTGCTTTCCTGCAAATTTGCAAGGTTCTTATCTTGCCTGTTGCCAACAGTGAGATCTGCTTCATGGGCCTGCAGCACTAACGAGCAGCCTTGTAAAAAAACAAACAAACAAAAAAAAACCAAATGCCAGATTTTCTCTGTACTTCTAAAACTGAGATGATTCATTTGCATAGGCGCTGATCCTGCACCTTTGAAGTCAGGGGGATGTTTTACTCTTAAAACTACACCAGGCAATCTACATGGAAACCAAATGAAATGAGGGCCAATAAAGTAGTCAGAGGAGAGTGATCCTCAAATCAGAAACATCCAATTCAGGGTTATGTTCAGAAGACAAGGTCCATTCATACAAATGGTTCGACATCAGTCTGACAGCCATAATGAAAACCATTTGTCTGTACCTTACAGAAGAAAATCCCTTCAAGCTCTTTACAAAGAACAGTAATTAATATTATCCTGGAATATGGAACTACAGGGATTTCCTTTACTTTTATTAACGATTTCATTGACCATATAAATAAATTCCCGTAGTAAAGCCAGACAGTTAAGTGCAATGTCCTGTGTAAATGGGACATATAGGGTTTCACCTCTTCCAGAAACAAAATTCTAGCCCTACCACATCCTCAGATGGTAGAAATCAGCATAACTTCACTGGTTGCAGTGGTGTTGTAGTTCTGTTGGTCCCAGGATTTTAGAGACGAAGTGGATGGGGTAATCTGTTATTGGACCAACTTCTGTGGGTGAAAGAAAAGCTCTGAAGACATCACCTCACCCACCTTGTCTCCATAATTTCACTGACATCATTTGGACTATGCCTCTATACTGTCTGAGAATCTGGCCCATACTGACGTCTTATGAACTGATTTTTTTCTATGGAGGCAAGCACTGATGCTGCCCTGCAGTTACAGAAAAAGCTGGATCCCCCATATATGAAAAGAGTGAATGTTTTTGCAATTTGAAGATGTTTGTATAAACAGATGATACAAAAGCTATATTTGATTACATTTCATTCCTGCTTCTTTTGATGATTGAAACAGATTGTGTTAATTTGAGATTTTAAGAGCTGCTAATGGTGCCAACTATTGACATGAAAATAAAAGGTGTCGATCACCGGGATGTAAATTAAAGCTGGTTACTGAAAACTGCTGTCAGATTTCTGTGATTTGTTTTCAGGCTGTTGGGGGAAGCTTTTTTGGTAGAACTGACTTAGGCACCCCAGCTTCCATTTTAAGATAACAGGGCCAGTGCTTAGCCTGTATGTACTCCCCAAAATGTCATCTGTCATACCCATCTCCCTACT
Organism: Mesoclemmys tuberculata; assembly: GCA_007922155.1. Lineage (NCBI taxonomy): Eukaryota > Metazoa > Chordata > Testudines > Chelidae > Mesoclemmys > Mesoclemmys tuberculata. The sequence goes on along the minus strand of ML675604.1, from coordinate 32,335,740 downwards.
GGCATTTTACTGTGGGTGCAATTATATATAGGTTTGAAATGTAGGAAGACATTGTTTAGCTTGACAATATAAATGGTCATCAGGAGTTAAGGTACAGAATTAAGGTGTTGTAACTCAGCACTTTTTACAAAGAGTCAGTGTCCAGCAGTAGATCATGCAGTAGATCATGCAGAGAAACTGTAGACTGGGAGGGTGAAAAGTGAACTCTCTGTGGCAAATCCTACATTCCTTACACGAGTAGCTGCATTGGCTTAATGAGTCTATTTGCCCAAGTAAGATGAGCAGAATTTGACTATTCAGTACAGCAGAAAGCGAACTTAGGTCCTGCTTTTTCATATGATGTTCCAGTGTCCTGGGAAGTTCTTTCAAGAAACCTGAAATGTCCCAGTTTTTCACAGAATCATTCTATCCATTTCTTGTTAAATTTTAACAAATACAAAATGTTTGTTCAAGACATATCCCTTTACTGAGTAGAACTGGCTCTATATTTACCAGAGGAATGGTCATTCCATGTGATGACAAGCATTAGGAGTGAAGAGAAATGGAATGAGTTAGTGGAAACATAAATAATTGTTCATATGCTCAAAGTGAATGTCCGTGAAGCATGTTCAGTATTTCACGATAAGTTCCTGGGGAAACAAAATCTGCCACTCCAAGAAATTGGTCCTGTTGAGTCAGAAATTGGCAGCAGCAATAGCCCAGCACAACACTTTTTTAAAAAAGGATACTCTTGTCTTGGGTATGATGATTTCTCCACCCTAAAAAGTGTCACCATAAAAGTTTCCCCATTTTTTATTTTGAAAATATGGTCATCTTATAGGTGGGAAGTACAATTCTACCCCACTCACCTCTCTGCTCCTCCATAACTGCAGTTTCACAGGAAGATGGGGACATTTCTCTGCCTTTTCTTTTCTCTTGCCTCTGCCTCCATCTAAAATAAAACTACTGTACTTCTTATAGGCTAACAAAAGCCTTTCAGCTAGTGGCCAACTGGCAGATCCATGGAGATCCATAGCCTCTTACTGCCACTTTCCTGAATTCATTTACTTGGTATTGCACAGCCTTACACTGACTGATAAAAGACACCTTACTCTGTTATCTCAAGCCTGTTCCTGGGAAGGAGGATGGTGAAAGAATGAAGTATTTTCAGAGAAGTCACATTAGTCAATATTCTGTATTGCTATAATATTTATGGCTATACATTCATCCAAAGATTCACTGACGGGCACCTTTTGTACATCTTAATGTGCTATAACAGATTCAGTTCAATGTGATGCTGTCAGAAAGGCTAGCAGTGACTGTAAAAGCAGTAAAAACAAAGGGCCTGACTGCATTCCATAACACCTGTTTTAGACCCTATAACCACATGAGCATTTAACTGGTGTGATAAACTAGAAAATGAAACTATAAAACTTTTTGACTCCTGTGCTCCTGGAGTTTGAATGGGCAAGAGGTCTGAAAGGTGAGAAGCATTTTAGGTTTTAGTCCTCTTCTCCTGACCTCACTCACTATGGGCCTGATCCATAGCCCATTGAAGTCAAGGTCCTTAGTGAACTATTGATTTCCAAAACTTCCTAGTACATCATAGAATCATAAAAGATTTGGGTCTGAAGAAACCTCAAGAGGTCATTTAGTCAACCCCCTGTTCCAAGCAGGACCAACCCTAACTAAATCATCCCAGTTAGGGCTTTGTCAAGCCACACCTTAAAAACCTCTAAGGATGGAGATTCATCCTATTGCAGTGCAACTTGAGACCATTGCTCCTAGTTCTATCGTCTACTACCTCCAAGAACACCCTAGCTCCATTCTCCCTAGAACCGCCTTTCAGATACTTAAAGGCTTCTATCGAATCCCCCATCATTCTTCTCTTCTGCAGACTAAGCAAGCCTAGTTCTCTCAGGTTTTCCTCATAAGTCATGTGCTCCAGCCCCTAACCATTTTGTTGCCCCCCACTGGACTCTTTCCAATTTGTCCACATCCTCTCTGTAGTGGGGGGACCAAAACTGGACACAATATTCCAAATGTAGTCTGACCAGTGTCGAATAGAGGGGATAATCACATCCCTCAATCTGCTGGCAATGCTCCTACTAATGCAGCCCAATATGCCGTTAGCCTTCTTGTCATTAAGGGCACACTGTTGACTCATATCCAGCTTCTTGTTCACTGTAACCATTAGGTCCTTTTCTGCAGAACTGCTGCCTAGTCAGTTGGTCCCCAATCTGTAGCAGTGCATGGGATTCTTCCATCCTAAGTGCAGGACTCTGCATTTGTCCTTGCTGAATCTCATCAGATTTTTGTCAGCCCAATCCTTCAGTTTTCCTAGATCACTCTGTATCCTATGCCTATCCTCCAGCATATCTACCACTCCCTCCATTTTAGTGTCATCTGCGAACATGCTGAGGGTGAAATCCACCCCATTCTCCAGATCATTAATGAAAATGTTGAACAAAACTGGCCCCAGCACCAACCCCTGGGGCACTCCACTTGTTACTGGCTGCCCAGTGATCTAGCCCAATGATCTAGCTAATTTTCTATCTATCTTATAGTCCATTCATCCAACCCCTACTTCTTGAACATGCTGATAATAATATTGTGGGAGACTGTCAAAAAATTTGCTAAAGTCAAGGTATATCACACGTCCATGCTTTCCCCATCCACAGAGCCAGTCATCTCATCATAGAAGGCAATTGGGTTGGTCAGGGATGACATGCCCTTGGTGAGTCCATGGTGACTGTTCCTGATCACCTTCCTCTCTTCCAAATGCCTCAAAATGGATTCCTCAAGTACCTGTTCTATGATTTTTCCGGGGACTGAGGTAAGGCTCACTGGTCTCCTTTTTCCTGGTTCCTCCTCCTTCCCTTTTTTGAAGATGGGCACTATATTTGCCTTTTTCCAATCATCTGGGACCTCCCCCAATTGCCATGAATTTTCAAAGATAACAGCCAATGGCCCTGCAATCACATCAGCCAACTCCCTCAGCACCCCCGGATGCATTGCATCCAGCCCCATGGACTTGTGCATGTCCAGCCTTTCTAAATAGTCCTGAACCCATTCTTCCAGGGCTGCTCACCCCTCCCCATTCTGTACCTGAGCATGTGCAGCTACTGGCAGGAAAGCATTCTCATTGTCTTTGAATAGCCTGTGAGGAGACTGTAATGGTACCAGAGGACGAGCCACAGTTGCCAATGGTGTAGACTGAGGGTAACTGGGCCCCAAGAAATGAATCAGTACCCTTCCGGAACCCAACATCAATTTTTCATGGGTTGAATATCCTCATAGGATAGCAGCCTGGACACTAGTGGATCCTCTGGGTATGGACCTCCAGGAGTCAATACATCAAGTGGTACTGGGGACTGTAGTGAAGTTGGCTTGGTATGTGACTGCAATCTCAGCTTGGTTCTAGAGTCTCTATCCTTTGAAGACACTGAGGCTGGTGCTGAGGATGGTACCACTCGAGACAATGTCTAGATGTATGGCTTCTTGGTTGGTGCCACAGTGTTGTGAATGGAAGCCTCAGTGATACCCTTACTGGGATGTGAGGTCTTCTGAGATCCAAATTGTGGGGGTGACATTTTATCTCTCTTGTCCCATTCAGAGGAGTGGGATCTTTTCTTCTTTGAAGGTTTGGATGGTATCATAGGGCTCCCAGAATCTTTGCTTACTGTGGAGTGGAGACAGGCAGCCACTCCAAAGTACATGCTGGTGATTCGGATTCTGCAGCTCTCAGAGGACACTCCATCAACAGGAGTTGAAGTCTGAGCTCCCTGAACTTCAGAACAAGATTGTTTCAGAAAATTGGGAAAGTGAATCAACCTCAGCACAGTCTGTTTATAATAATGTTCCCACTAATTATATAATTACATATGTTCCCACTAATATATATTTTATATATATATAATTTATATAAACATCATTGTTTGTGTGTGTGTGTATTTCAATCTGATATATGTCCATTGCTACTGCACAGCCGTAATCAGTGGGTCAAGAGGCACACTATTGCTCTGACATGCTTGAATAAAGAAAATCAATTTTCATCTCCTAAAGGTCTGACTACCAGAGGAGATGATCGATAAAAAAATATTAGTAGCACAGATGTTTGCGGATAGAAGCCTATGGTTTACTCTTATCAAACTATTACTTTCATAAAACTATTCCCTCTGTTTCCTTTCTAAATTCAGAAATAGCATGCACCAGTGATGGGTAGAATAATTAAAGAGCAGCTACAAGATAACATGTCCACCTGATTTTCAGAAATGATATGGCCAAATCTTCAGGCAGTGTAAATGAGCACAGTTCTGTTGAAGTCATCAGAGTCGTGTCCAGTTACAACAGCTGAGGATCTGGCCTTACATTTTAAAATCCTGAATAAAGGGAAGCTGTTGCCTCATCCGCCTGTTTGTCAATAGCCTGTTTGGCTATTCCAGTTGCCTCATTCTCTGCCCCCTTTTCAATTTATCTGGTTCCATTTCATTTGCAACTTCTGCAGAAGCATTGCATTGTAGCAACACAGAGAAATTCACTTAGATTTTTGTTTATTACTTCATTGCACCTAGTAAAAGGATCAAAGACAAAAGTGCATTTAACAAAAATAAAAAGGTGTGGAAAGGAAGCAAAAATACACAATTAAAGATGTCAATGTGTAAACAAAGTATGGAAAAATAAAACAAAAGGCAGAATATTGCTGTGGAAAAAAACCAATGGATGATGTAAAACAAAAAAAATTAACCCTAATAACATACACACAAATAGGAAATAGACAGAGGAGGCAAAATGAAAAATGATGTACAAAAAAATTAAAATCCCCAAACCATAAAGTTGGAAAGAATTGATGTTTCTATAACAAAACACATTAGAAATATTCTATTCCTGTTGCAATTCTGCAATCTAAAACAATGTTTTAGTGTAAGTGTCCATTTTGGGTAAGATGTATATAAAAATCATACACTTAATATCTTCACTATTCTATAAATAAATCCCATCATCAGAATGGACAATAAGGAATGTTTCTCCCCTGAATAGCATTGCACAAAGAGCTATGTGGATTATGTTTCCTTTTTCACTTTATTCTGGGACACTGCTAGAGGCAGAATACGTATCATGATGGAACAATGGTATGATCCAACACAGTAAATCTTATGTTGTTAACCAAGAGGAAATGGATATCTTCTAAGAAGGGCTTCTCAGCATGTCAGAGAAGCTAATTCAGTACATGGTCTTGGGGGACGTGTTGAATAAAACTGGTTGAGAAAGAAACAGTGGAACCAGCAAAGAGAAGTTTTATCTGATCTGAAGTGCATTATTTATTCTTAACTTGCAAATGTGTCACATTAGGGGATTTCTCAGTCTGTTCCAAAGATCAATTTTCATACTGATTTTTGTCCTTGCATAATTCTCCAGTACATTCAGTAGGGCTGTGGAAGGGTTAAAACCGGAGGATTTGGGGCTTTTCATACTGTATGTAGGTGACATTCGGACCTTCACCTGAAGAGCAATGGTTATACAATGCGTATAATACATAGCGCCCCTTTCCTGGGGTTTGCCTTTATTATTAATTTACATACCAGCAAAACTTAAAGCTCATCTTAAGCGATCTCCCTGCAGAACCTCCTCTGGTCCAGACCCTAATTCTCTGTGTCTCAAAACAACTTTCCAGTCCCTCTCACTTCCTGATTAGACTTAATAGTATCCATCTACTAGATTGATTTAGCAAAAATACATCTGCCTCTCTGCCTAGAGTTCAAGTTCCTGGCATCAAGATGCCTGAACAGAACAGCCCTGCATCCTAATACAGGGTCCTAGACTCCAGTGCCTGGTATATATCTATTCTTTTGTGATGTGACTACCTTGGGCATGTTGGCTGCTTTGTATATTCCACTCATACCTGGGGGATCAGGGTCAAACCTGGTGCCTTGTGTTTAATCCCTCCTTTAAACACTTTGGTGGTACAGTACATATCTCCCTCATGGATTAATATGGCTTCTTGTGACAGCCTCCCAGCCCAGGGTCTGCCAAGCACAAAATTTAGTGCAATGAACTAAACCTGCCATCAGCCAGGTGTGATGTACACTCAGTAAACACTGTTCAACAAGCAGGTGCTTGGCACAGCAGTTCCCATCGATTATAAAACTGACACACTGGCATCCCATTGATCTATTATAATAGTCTAGTCCTGTCTGAGAACCTTGCAGAGAGTGGTGGGGCCAAGGGCCCAAACCCAGCCCTACATCACTCTTCCCTCACTCTACACATTGAATGACCCATGAACCCTGCAACCTAGCCATTTCCAGACATAGCTAATTTAGGTATTTTGACCTCTATAAATACACATGACTCCTACACATACCTGGATTATTTCCTAGCTAAATTAACAAAAAAACTATGCTACCTACATACCAAGGCCCCCTGGTTCAGCAAGTTGCTTCAGCATGGGCCTAACTTTAAGGATGGGAGTAATCCCACTGAAGTATCTTGTTGAATAGGGGCTCTAGTTCCAGCAGAAGTCCTTCTAGCACAGCTGTTTTGGAGAGGACCCCTAACAGAAATTTCTCTCTCATGTTTTTCCTGTGGGAAACCACTGACTATATATAATGTCAGTTTGGGATTGAGCAAGTACAAAAACAAGAAAATATTGGATAAATCAGGGCTCTACAAAAAGAATATTACCTGAAGAGGAACAATTCCATGTATATTCCGTGTGCCTCAACTGGATTAAGAAACCATTTGCCAAGCCGTACTAGTTATCTTTCCTTCCATCTTTTGAAATGTTATTGCCTGAATTTAATTATTAGTACCCAGAGGACAAATAAATATACAGCTTTCAAGATTATATTTTCCCTTGTTTAGGAAAAAAGGAATAGCAAATAGCTATCCCATACTCTAGGCAACTTTTCCCTCGTCAACCAAAAGGAAGGGAAACCTAAAATACCCTACCTAGTTTCTCCTCGCCGTGAATGAAAAGAAAATGTTTGTTGCTTCAAGTCCACAACATATTTCAAGAGGTTCTAGCAAAATGTTCTTCAGTACACATCTAATCCAATTGACTTCCAGTAAGTCTACAAATACTTTGCATGACATGTTTGAAAATTTAAATAAAATCTAAAATAAAAGACTGGCCTGATAAAAAGAACGAGAGGAAAAGGATCATCCAGTTATCTTTTGGTTTTCTCTTTGTTGCATTTTATCAAACACTGAATCATATTTTTATGATCTATTGTATGAAAATCACTTGGATTGTTATTTCCTTGAAATTATTTTAGTAAACAACCCCATCCAATATATTAACCTTTAGGGTCCTGTTCTCCCTCCTTGGGATTAACAGGTAAATGCAGTTATTCTGGCTACATTCCCCCCTCCAATCTCCCCTTTTCCTTTCCTGTCTATTATATGCAATCATGTCATTGTTTCCCCTTTTTAGTCTGATGGACTTTTAGATTATTTTACCCATTGGTTACTATTCCTCTTTTTCTTGGTTTCATTCAAGTTATTTTCAATGTGCTTTTTACTGCTGCTTATTTATTTCTTAGAGCTTGTTTTAGGGTAAAAATGTATATGTAATTTAAGTACTTTTCAAGTGTCCCTTCTATGAATCTGTTTAACCACTCCTCTTCTTCACTTACCCCACCACAGGGAAGTAATGAGAACTTGGGAGGGCTCTTAACGCTGTCCTTTTTCATCCTGGATTAACATTGGATACGCTAGGAGGTGTTCAATAACTTTCAAGCTCATCCCTCCAACCATGTGGTGTAATGGACTCATATTAGTAATCTTGGGGCAATATAGATAATATAGGAACCTTGCCTATTTAAGAAGAAAACAGATAGGGCTTTACAAACTTAGGGTGAAATCTTCAAAAGTGCTCAGCATTGGCCTTATGCTGCTACTGTGGAAGTCAGTGGGAGTTTTGAAAACTCCACCCCTGACTTTTAACTTATCTGTCTCCTATTCAACAACGCATTGCCAATACACTAAGTGTAGCTGAGTGTTTGAAGATGTTTTATGAGAAGGGAAGATTTCACATGAAAATTCCCAGATGTACCATTTTCCTTCCCCAGACACATGGGGGAGCCATTTTTTTTATTTCTCATAGAGGGCCTGATTCTCCACTCAGATTAGGGTAAATCAGAAGTAATACCATTGCAGTCATAACATTACACCAGTGTAAGCGAGAGCAAAATCAGGCCCAGTGTGCACAGAAACCACTGTTGGGCATATTAAAAATACCTCGATAGAGAAACTGATGGGGAATTCACTTCTCTTTCCTCTCGTGTTCACTCTCTCTCTTTCCTATTCTTTCAAAATGTCTTTCCTGAGTTAATGAAGAGAACCCAAAAGTCAGACCAGTTTACAGTTGTCTTGGCCTTTGATGTCAGTCCTGGTATAAGGCGGTGGGGATGGCAGATACAACATTCAGCATCTGATTGACTACACCTGTTGAATGATTTAAATTCCTTCAAACACCACCACAGAGTTAATGTGCCAACGGAGTTTAGCACAAAGAAAGTGTAGAAAATAATTACTTTTTGCCTCCAATCCCTGTTTTTAAGAGACATGGACTTATTCAGGAGAATGTGGATACCTCTGCACACAGACCTCTAATTAAGGTAAGTCTTTTACTGTTAGTTTGCCCACTTACTCAAAATGGATGTTTTATGTACCATAACTTACGGGATACAGTCCCTAAGACAATACTACTTGTAATGATGTTGCAGCTCTGCAAATGCTGACACTGTGACATGACATTACTCATAAAGTTCCACTTTCTGTTGCCTTTATCTCAGAAAATGACCTCATGGTGAATATGCAAATATTGAAAGATACAAACCCAATAGCTGCTATGGGACATTTTGGTGCTCACCACATTCTAGTAAAGGGCTCCCTTTTACACCACTGCTGAAAGACTTCATTCTAGTATTTTCCTTGGGTCTCTGGCAATGTAAGAGATAATAGAATTAAAAAGCAAGTATTTTGTTTTCTATTATAAAGTCAGAAACCAGCACTGAATTCATAGTATTATTGTTATATAGAATCATAGTTGTCTTTCTTCATTTCTACATGAACTCTTCCATAATTCCAAGAATTGCTACTTAAAACCATAGAAGATTTAAAGTAATATTGTACTGAATAGCTGAGCTATTCAAATCTCAAGAATGAAGTAAGGGGCTGACCCAGCAAAGCAGTAAAGCAAGTTCTTAACTTTAAGCGTGTACTTAAATGCTTTTGGATTGGGGTCAGAATGATGATATGGCTTTGCTATTAACATGTAAGAGATGAAATGCTGGTGCTAGTGTAATCAATGACAAAATTCCTATTAACTTCGATGAAGCCTGGATTTCACCCCTGACCTCAGTTATCCACTCAGTTATCCTAATATCCATCTCATTAGTGCTTGTTTCTTCTGTCATGCTTTTAAACAAGAAGAAAAAGCCACACTCTATGTGCGGTGATAGGACTCGATTTATGCCTGGTCTAATTCCATTGATTTCAGTGGAGTTACACAAGGGCTGCATTTGACCCACTGCACTTAAACCATTTATTAAAAAGAAAAATAAATGTAGAGAAAATAATAGAATTATATTTGATTCCAATATTAGACAAATGTGACCATGCAAAAAAGTCTGAACTATAAAAAGCAGCCCTTGGAATTGTTAATGCAAGCTGCAAATGTTGGGCTGAATCTTTAGCTGGTGTAAATCAGCATAGCTCGATTTACACTTCCTGAAAAGCTGGTCTATTATCTTAACTCAACAGATTCCCACTTGTTTCACTTGGCTTCAAAACTCATTGAGACCTTGTTTTCTAGGCATTTTGCAGATATGACTGTTTCTAAATGTCATCCAGTATAATTTCTATAAGTTTACATAGAGAAAAGTCATGGGAGCCCAGTATTATACAGGGGATAAGATTCAAGGTATACACTTGTTTCATTAAAGGCAGAGGTCACCACTTTTCTGAAGAAAATGTTTATCTGTAACAGAAAGGCCAAATGGAATATAAAGCACACCAAAGAATAGATATATATGAAATGAGTACCACTGTACTATCCAGACAAGGAAATGAATATATAATTGAGCTTCATCCATAACAAATCTCAATATTCAAAGATCATCTTCCATGGTGACCTAAGAAGTCAACCCCTATAATATTTTATTTTCAGAGATCACCATTACTGTAATACATGTCACTTGATGTAGGGAATTTCAAAATGTATGATTACTATTAATTACGCTATGAAATTATTTACACCTTCCCTTTTGTTCCTCATTCCAGTGTCTTCCAACTCCTTCCATACCATCCAAATGATTTATATAGGCATACTATTATATATAATATATACAGATATATAAACCCTCTGAATATTTTATGTATGTTATTTTGTATGTTTAATCTCACTGAAGGGGCAAATTTTATCCCTTTTTCCTCTGAAAGCTAAAAAATCTCTCCTTAGGCCAGTCTGAGTATTTTCAGTTGATTAGTATGGCAATAAAGAGAAAAGACCAAAAAATCTTTTCGTTACAATGTAGTAAAAACTACTTTAAAGAATATCTGTGAAAAGAGTAGACCAACGAAAAGACTTGTTTACTGTGCTCCAAACTAACCATGTGTTAAACTATAGTGAGGCCCCAGTAACAAATACTGTAACCTCTTTGGGGATCAATCCAGCATTCCTTCAGCACCAATGCCTCCCATTTAGTTCAGTGGGATAGGACTGAAAGCGTCCTCTCCAACTTCCATTAAGTCAAGACTCTCATTAACTTTAATGTGAGCTGGATTGGGTCCAAAAGTAATAATGACTCAATTCACTGAAGTCTATGGGAGTTTTCCCTGTGTGAAGACTAATGGATTGAGATTGGTAATTATTTACCAAGTGAATAAATCCCCTACTACATGAAAAGATAATCTATAGAAGAAAAGAAGAAACACCACTGTCAAATAATATGCTGGGTTTTATCAGTGAAATCACTCCCATTTCTATAATGCATAAAACAATACAAACCTCTGAAATGTGAAAGGAATCACCTGTGATAAAAATATTTTTGTGTAGTCAAGTCATAGTGTGTACAGCTGTTTTTGAGGATGTCAAACACTAAAATATATGAGTCATCATGAATTCAGCATTATTATTACTTTCATACATCTTTATTAATAGAATGAGGATAAAAAACTATATGTATAATAATGCTGAATTTATGATGACTCAAAAGTTATATCTCAAAAGTAAAATAAATAAAACCTGAACCACTATACCACCTTCACCATATTTCACTGGTGAATTGACAAATCTCTGATTTTTAAATAAATTCCTTCCATATCATATAGAATACCACAATAGCACTTTTTAAACTGAAAGTATATTTTGCATGTCCACTTTGATATACAAGGCAGTTTGAGGTAAATTACTGAACTGATGAAATCAGAGTGTTTCAGACATTCTCTTTTAAGGGTCTTTCGCAAGTCCCAGTCAAAATATAAAATATTAATATGGAATGAAAGCTTTATACAAACGTAATAATTTAGGGCCTGATTCAAAGCCCACTGAAGTTGATCCAAAGGCCCCTCAAAGTTAGTTTAAGTCCCTAGATGGAATTAGATGCATTAGCAAACTGGCTGAAAAACTGAACTACATTTGTTTTATATCCCGAAGGAAAAGGTTTAAAAAACAAACAAACAAAAAAACCTGCTAAAGCTATGATACATTTTCCAACACAAAATTAAATCAATGTTATACATTTCAAGCCAGTCCTACGTGCATGTAGTCAGATAAAACTGCCGCAGAAGTCAGTAAGAACTTTGACTGAAAGAGTTCTGGAGCTTTTATCAGCAGCTGAAGAACAGTGTTCAAAACAAGAAAGAATAAAAGACTATGATAATTTAAAGGAAGCATTCAGTCGTTGTGTAATATTTTGTCCTTTAGGGCCTCAGCCTGCAACCCCCTCCTTATTTAAGAGAGTATTCCACGTGGGAACAGTCCCAGTGGAATTAATAAGGCTACCCACATAAATAATCGCTACCACTGTGAGTAAGGGTTGTCAGACTAGGACATGGGGGATGGTGGGAAAAGAAAGTGGTGGTTTTGTTTTTTGTTTTATCTACTGTTTCTCTAAAAAAAAGCTTTAAAATATGAATGGAGACGATACTGTAGCCTTGAATGCCTTAAATGGTTCTCTTTAAATCACTTTCCAGAAAGAGCTGCAGGAATAAGCCCTTTTCTATGCATGGCTTGGGTTTGGGCAGGGGGAGGACGGGAAGTTGTTTGTTTGTTCTTGCTCTGTATGTTTGGAATGGAGATGAAATGGGCATGGCTACTGGGGGGCAACACATTCAAGGTCTGTAATTCACCGGCATGTCACAGCAAAACATTGTGGGGCACCAGAATTCCCACAGTAGAGGCTAGTGCTGGTAATATCTGGCAGGATAAACTGGCAGGAGCGGCAACACACACGCCCCCTGCAGAGACTGATGCTCTCTAGACGTCTTGCCTCCTTACCTGTCCGCGCTCAGGGCGGTGAGAGTGAAGACGGACACGCCCACCGAGGTGAGCTGGATAGCAGGGATGAGTTTGCAGCCCACTGTCCCGAACATCCATTCCTCCAAGAGGTAGCTGGAGGCATCCACCGGCATGCAGGTCACCAGCAGCAAGAGGTCTCCGGCGGCCAGGTTGGCGATGAAGATGTTGGGCACGCTTTTCATAGCGCTGTTGGAGACGAAGATCTTCACCAGGGTGATGTTGCCGAGCAAGCCCACGGTGATGATGAGCAGGTAGAGCGAAGGGATCACGCAGCGGATGAGGAAATCCGCCGAGTCCCGGTCAGGGGACAGGAGATCTGTCTTCAGCACCCCGGGCACCAGAGCCTCGCTGACATTTCCTCCCGCGGGCTGCGCGGAGAGGTTGAGAGAGAGTCCCTCGGCCATCCTCAGCTCCGGAGACACAAATGCAATGGGGAAGGGCGAGAGGATTTGTCTCGGGGGCAGGGAAGAAAGTCTTTTTCTTTTCTTTTCTCTCTCTCTCTCTTTCTCTCTCCCTTTCTTTCTTTCTCTCTTTCCTTCTTTCTTTTTTTTCTCTTTCTTCCAAGTTTCCTCCCACCAAAAACGCAAAGGAGGACCCGCCCGCGGGCAGACCCTCGAGAATTAAAAGCGAGAGAGGGAGCCCTTCAACCGCTCCGTTTCTCTGGCCAAATCCCCTTGCGCAGGACCCGCCCGGGCTCTCCGCTGGACGCGGGGGAAGAGGACGGGCACTACCCCAGACCCAGCGCGCCGCTTTTCTGTTTGCGGCGATCGCTGCCTTCGAGGCGCTGCTGCTTTTAGGGCGCAGCCCGGAGTCCGGTCTCCCGGCTGCTCCGGCGGGTGTAAGGACGGGGCTGGCACAACTTCAGAGCCAGGTCGCCCTCGCTCTGGCACGAGCAGAGGTTACAGCCTGCCAGGGTCTGTGGAGCCGGACCGCGGCGTGGGCCCCCTCAGAAATACTCTGTCTCCAGCCTTTGATGGCTCCCAGCTTCTTGCTGCCCCGGACAGAGCCCGGCCGAAGGGCTGGAGGCAGGGTTCCCCCTCGCATTTATACCCGTGCCCAGGTCCGCCCCTGCTGGGAGGAGCTGCCCAGCCCGCTGGTTCGGAGGCGCGAAGTTTGGTCCGTGGGATGGGAGGAGCGGCTCGGCTCTGGACCGGGCTCTAACGCCGGTGGAGGAGGCTGCGCGGAGCATCCTGTGCACCTGAGAGGCAAAGGCTGCTCGCCCTCCGGGGCTCTTCCCGGTCCAGTTCTGATAGGGGCCGGGGCACACCAGCCGCGGTGGGGCAGGCTGCGCAGGATTTGCCCCCTGGCTGCGCAGATCCGGCGCTCCCCTAGCAGGGCGTTGGGGAAGCTGCTGTGACACCCCAGCTGGAGCCCACGTCGGTGCGACAAACCAAGCGCCTACAGATGCGGCCACCTGGCTAGTTCATGCCATTGAGCCTAGGGCCAGAGCGCCTCAATGGGGGGAGCTGTCCAGGGATTAGTGCTGAAAACACAGTCCCGCCCGCTTTCCAGGGACTCTTGGGGCGGGGGGGATGGACGGACGTATTCAAACCTCTCATCCAAATGGGGGTTGGGGATTTGGGGGGCGGGGGGGCTTTTTTCCCCCTGTGTTCAAAGTGCGTTCGGCCAACAGATTGGGTATGTTTGGCCTTGAAGTCTTGGTCTGTAATATTTCCTCCGAAATTCGCCTGGATTCAGGAAATGGGAGTACTGAGGTTTATCCGGGCTGTAATAGGCCAATGAAAAATCAGTCTATGTTGTGAGTGATGATTGTCTCTCTGGAGGGTAATGCCCATCCCAGAGTTCCTTGCTCTTCCATTAAACAAAGTACTTGCATCTTTCTTGCAACATTGTGGATTGCCCGAAAGCTCTGAGACTCCAGGGAACATCTGATGGCCGGTGTGCGTTTGGATGTTTTTGCCATAAATGGTACACGATTGGCTTCCTAATCGCACCATCCGTTTTCAGCAGGATCCATTCATTTGATGCGATGCACCCGCACCACCTCGTACAATGGAGAAAGGTGGAAAGGAGTAAAGTTTTCAATGTCAAGAGCTGGGGTGTAGCAATACCGGCAGACAGCGCTACTTGCCATGAGTAATGTCTGGAAATGGTCGTCTATCTTTATGTTTTCTGAATCCTTCCAAAAGGCATCGAACAAGCTTGCAGTGTTCATATTATTAAAGCAATAATCGGGAGATATTTGGCATATTGCGTAAAAGATGATGGAGTATAGCAATAACAGAGTAAACGAATTGGTGAAATTGGTGAAGTGGCAATAGTTAATTGACCACAGTAATATCGTAACAAAGTCTGGAACCTCTATGAGATTATACATATCCTGTCTATTATCCGATAGAGAAACTGGATTTATAGGAGGGAACTGGTTTACCTTTAATAAGTCTTTATATACATAAAGATAGCAGCACGTACGATAAAAATACTTAAGGTTAACATACTATTGCTTCACAAGAGTAACATCATCAACACATTAATTCCTGAGTTTTATTCCCGGCTCTGCCATTGGCCTGCTGGGTAACCTTGGGCATGTCATTTCACTTCTCTGTGCCTCAGTTTCCCCATCTGTAAAAAGGGGATAACGATCCCAATGCCCCTTGTAACATGCTTTGAGAGCTATAAGAGGTATGTTGTTAGTTTTATTATTTTATTACTGTTACTTATACATATGTATGTGTGTATATGTATATGCATATATATAAACTTTTCTAACCTCCTGGATTACTGATTCATATACTACAGAGTACTGTATTACAGACCACAGTAAATACTACCGAAAACAACCTGTGCTACTATTCAGAAACATCTGACAACCAAGACGGCAAGTTTACCACTAAGTGTTCGTTATACAATCTCATATCTGTCAAGTAACTCCTACACTTGTTTACTTGCAATATTAATATTCACACTTAAGCAAATCAAATTGCAGTTCCTTTGAGATAGCCTTGAAAACATATTCTTGCCCTGAGTTCTCAAAATTGTTGGTTGATTACTTGTGGAATAAATTTAACTCAGTTTATTTTAACTCTTTAAAGGTCATTGTTCACAATGCTGCTAGTATATACCTTGAACGTTTTCTAACCACTCTTCCTGCTGCTATAACGTATCTACTGATCGAGATAGATAGGTAGACAGACAGACTAACTTGTATTAATTCATTCAGCCCTCAAATATGTAAATGGATTCCTTAATAGAATGCATTTTATTTGTGAACAACAACTACGCTGGAGTTGGAAAGATGGTTTGTCATTGTTTATATCTATCAATATTGATTTATGCGGATGATCACATGAGACAACGTCAGAGGATTTTGTCTTGATTAGAAATTCACTCATCGTACAAGAGAAAGGGGAAATTCGAAAACCTGAGTCGTCTTGAACCATTGAAATCTGCAACGCCAACTCAGCCACAAGAGCAACACATTTTGAAAGGGCTTTTACTTGGTATTTCATCCTGCATTCGTGGTTTGTGTACTATACTAATTCGTGAATCTAGCCAAGCAGCCCCATGCCTCTAGACTCAACTAGAGCGAGTCTATGGAAAATTACCATTCTGACACTGATCGATTAAATTATCCTTATTCTGGCAAATTATAATATTCTTCAGATTGAAGGATGCAATTTTCAAAAGCGCCTGGGTGATTTAGGAGTACAGGCAATGGTCCTCCTAAATCACACAGTTGCTTTTCAAAATCCCACCCTAAACGTCTTGCTTTAATTCCTTTACGTTTTACCTACATTTTCAAAACTCAGCACAGAAATTAGTACGTTTACGGGTCTGACATCTGTAATCCACAACTTGCATTGGAAGCGGAATGACAGGTCTTGCCTCCAGTGCCTTTCAAAGGATAAACACATAGACCACGAATAGCAAGAATATAATTTCCTTGGGGAAAAAAAGCAATCAAGGAACTCAGATCTGGACGTTCAAACTATCTAGCGTTTATTGTTGAAATAAAGGAGTTAATCCATATTTTCTGATATTGTTGTTTATTTCAGATTGCAACCTACGGGCACCCAAAACAAAAGGATACATTAGTTTCAAAGAGAAAGATTGCAACAGGTTAGTAACTCCGGTGAGAAATAAAGTAAAGCTAGGCTGAAACCACTTTTCATTCATAGCACTGTAATTTTAAAATCACAGTACAGCAGAGATGTTAATCTGTGAAAACACTTAATATGCTGTACCGCTCCGCAGAGGGGGGAAAGGCAAATCCGCCCATTCATTAAGACAAAAAGGCTTTTTACAAGACTGAATAACAAATCAGCATGGGAATGAAGCTAATAGATTGGCTCCACACGTCTCTCAAGCGCCATCTACTGAGCACTGTTCAAAACAAGGAATAAGGTTCACCTCCCTTCTATTTGTTTTACCTAATATTTATGGAGCAGGTGCTTGTGCGAATTAGCAGATGCAGATCTGTAGCTGCTGTGACAAACTTAACATAGCTCCAAATCGTTGTTTGTCTGCAGCAAGTCTGACGCCAGACTCCATTCAAGCCAGAGGGTTTGCATATGCAATGAAATCTCGCCTTGTAGTTTGAACATTAAGAACTGTTAGGTCCATGTGATAATCTCATTCCTGTAGTGCACAGATTTTGCTGTTTGAAAGCATGATGTTTAGACCTTCATGTAAAAAACAAACTATCATTTAATTACAAATTGTATAATTTCCCATTCTTCTAGAAGAATAACTTGAAAGAATAACCTATTCTTCTCTCATACCAATTGAATGTATTATCTCTCAATTATTCACACCCAGAATACTGGGTAAAATATATTTAGAGAGACATGTTTCTCCAGATACAGAAAATAATAAATATTTGTCATAACAAGTGGATCCTAGTGTGAATATTAAAGCTAAATAGCTTAAATACAGCGTAAGTAGCTGTATACTCTGAAAATATACAGGGCTAAAAATCCTTGACATACAAATTAACAGAAAAATGTCAATTTAACAGTACTTTACACTGTATCAGAAAATGAATGGAAGTGTTTAAAAAGTTACTGAAACAAGTAATGTTGCTTGTTGTATGTTCTTCTAATCTTACATGGAATCTCAGTTTAGCTATCCTTTAACCCAATTCTAAGAAAGAAAGAAAGAACTATTACATTTTAAAATGGAATTTCTGATAGAGAAACTAGATAACGGGACTCTAATACTAAAGCAGAATAGACTTTTGATGAGACATGAAGCCCCAGAGGTGCCACCCAAAGCAGACCAGATCCAGATAAACTGTTTCTTCTTTGTCCAAGGCCAAAAGCACTATTTTGGTGAGAACTATCAGTATTTAAAGATCAATAGCTGGTTTATAGCCAAAAGAAAAGAAAAAAGCAGATGGTTAAAGCAAGTATTGTGGAGTTCTTGTAAGCCTGATAAAAAGAATGACAAACTCCAGATAACCAGACATACCAGTAACAGCTGGAAAAAATAAATACAAAGAATGAAATACTGGCCCCCTTGAAGTCAATGGCAAAACTCCCACTGACTGCAGTATAGGCATCCAAAGCATCTGTCCTACTTTTCTACTGGTGTATTTAAAAATGATGCACAAAGCATGCTTTCTATGTTGATTTGTCACGGACCTCTTTTAGAAGGAGACATAACAAGTGGAGAGCATCCCTCAAATCTGAATAAAATGGTCTAAGCAGCCCCATATCTTTGCTTCCTTTCTTTACGGTAAAGGATAACTTGACAGACTGAGCAACTGAGGAATTCAGTATGACAGCCCAAGTACATAACCAGTTGGAGAAAGTCCAGAGGAGAGCAACAACAGTGATCAGAAATGTGAAAAACATGACCTATGAGGTTAGGCTGAAAGAACTGGGCATGTTTAATCTAGGAAAAAGAAGACTAGATGAGAACCTGATAAGTCATCAACTATGCAAAAGCATGTTATAAAGAGGATGGTAATCAATTGTTCTCCATGTCTACTAAGAAATCATCTTAGATTGCAGCAATGGATATTTCAGCTAGATATTAGAAAAACTTTCTAATGCTAAAGACAGCTAAGAAGCGGAAGAGGCTACTGTGATGCTGGCAGGCCAGGTGCCAGCTCATACCAAGCTTGCTATGGACCAGCTGAACACTGAATAGCTGTAATCAGTCTGGAATCAGTCTGGCTCCTGTGACTGTGTAAATCACCAGACAGGGGACATTAACTAGTGTGAAATACTGGTCTCCAATGAAAGATGTTATGTTCTGTCCAACAGGAAAGGTCCTTCAGCACCATATGAACTATTGTGAGACATTTAAGAGGACAAAAGATGTTGTTGTTCTGTTGTTCCATTGCCCCCACAAAGATGACTGACGCATGTGGATTCCTCTCATCAGCTAAATTTACAGCTCAGAATACAAGGACAGAGGGGAATAAAAACCCCTGACAAGAAGCATCTGTATCTCTATGCAGCTTGGACTCTGGAGGGCAAAGTTTTGTAGGCATAAGTGAGAGGTCCCCAGTTTAGTCTGAGTTAGCCCTAGAGAACATATAGAGCTTGCTTACTATAGAAGTATCTATTACCTTTTAAAATTTAAGATTGTGACTCATTGTGTATTCATGTTTACCTTCTTTAACCTTGTAAATACTCTCATTTCCTTTTCCTATTAATAAATCTCTATATAGTTTATTACAGGATTGGCTAAAAGCATTATTTTTATGTGAGATCTAAGGTGCAATTGACCTGGGGTAAGTGAGGATCCTTTGGGACTGGGAGTAACCTGAATATTGTTGTTTTTCTTAGTGTAAGAAACCATCTACTACAAAGGCAAGTTTATCTGGTGACAAAACAGATTGGAGTAGCCAAGGGGACTGTCTGAGAATAAGGTTGTTACAGTGCCTGAGGAGTATATACTTGATAATTGATTGGTGAAATCTACATATAGAATACACAACAAATTAGGGATTTGTGTCCTGTTTTCTAATAGTCTGTCCTGTGGTTGGTACTCACTCTCTTGAGTCATTGCAGGCAGTTTAACAGTTACCAAGTAAGAATATAGAATCCCTGTCACTGAAGGTTTGTTAAGAACAAGTTAGACAAACTTGTGCAAGGATGATGTAGGTATATTTAATCCTGCCTCAGCACAGGGGGACACACTAGATGACCTCCTTAGGTCCCTTCCAGCCCTACATTTCTATGACTTTATGATTCAGTAAGTGTTTACAGGATCAGGGCTTTAAAGATTAGAATCCTTAAAAAATTGCCATTGTTTTTGACTTAGGTTAAAACACATAAGAGTGATAAACTAGAAGAAAAGATTAATTAATAAATTATCTGTGGTTATACCTGATTGATGAATGTCTGGAGGAATGAAAAAACAAGTATTAAAATCATTCAAAGCAGGAATTAAATTAGTGGGAAACAGCAGTGGGATTGTCCCAGGCTCCACATGTTTGCAACATAAAAATGACTCATCACTCTCAGTAGTCTGTGTAGATGTTCCAAATATGAATCTGTGTGATCTGGTCTCTGCTGTGCTAGATGGACTTGGCTCCCACTGTGTGGGCCTCAACTGCTTAGCTGGGTTCCTAGGATTTAATCTGTTCTTGGTTGGGGTGGAAAATCTGTTGTGATATCTCCCAAATCCACCCATCCTAGCACTAAAATGAGTTGTCACTGACAGTAGATTGTACATCTAAGTTCAAAATACTTAAAGGGTTGGAAATCCCTGCTGCCTTTATAGGGGAGA
This sequence comes from Mesoclemmys tuberculata, assembly GCA_007922155.1. NCBI lineage: Eukaryota > Metazoa > Chordata > Testudines > Chelidae > Mesoclemmys > Mesoclemmys tuberculata. The sequence goes on along the minus strand of ML675604.1, from coordinate 32,315,531 downwards.
CAGGGGAAAGCCAGCTCTTGGCAGCTCTATTTACATGAATTATAATATCAATCACTCATAATTCCATCTACTGAGGGCTTTTTTTTTTTTGGCTTTAGTTGGAATTAATTTGTTTTGATTGTATACATAATAGATTATTATTACTGAATGTATGACTGTCAGGGACCGTGATGGGGTATCTACACCATACCAGCATGGAAAGGATTAGCTGCAGGATGGAGAAGTGGAGGTGAGTCCTCCAAGCAGCCTAGAGCGGCTGCACAGGCTTGCAACCAATTAGAGAGGGGTTGCAGGGAACAATCATTCACAGCTCAGCAGGGATCATATAAAAGTAGCTCTGGGGCCAGAGTCAGGCAATCACGGCTTGGGGCTCCAGGGGTAAGAACTAGATTCCTAGTAGGTAAAAGAGGCGCTAGCACCATGGACAGAGCAGTTGCTGGCAGGGACCAGGAGCCTGAGAGGAAGCTCCTAGCTGGCTACTGGGATTGAGTAGCAGGTGCTCTGAAGTAAGGATGAAGAAGGTGCTGGGGTTGCAGAGAAATGGCCCATGGAAGTGTATTGAACAATTGGAGGGGATGCAGCACATGGCTGCTAACTATAGGGTTCATGGGTCAGGACCTGGAGTAGTGGGCAAGCCTGGGTCCCCCCACTTGGAGAGTGATATCCACCCCTGGAAGGGGGAAACACAGAGTGACCTAGCTGGAGGGTTGAGTCGTGAAGAGGATGTGGCACTTCCTGAGGCAAAGAGAGTGGCTGCAGGCTGGAGAAAGAGCCAGAGCAACACTGCATAAACCACAGATGGGGACACTGGCTTTGAGATAAGCCCCAGAGCAGCCTGGAGGAGGTGCCAACCCAGTGGTGAGGAGTGCACCCCGTGACAAGTACAGTTATCAAAATTATTGTAGACATTCAAATAATTTAAGCAATTGTTTTGTTATTTAAATGCCATTTCAAAGCTAAATTAATTTCTCAGGTAGCAATAAAAAGAACAAGCAATAAGCAAGCCTTTTAAAGTGCTGTCTTAAATAGTATATATTTAAACCACAAACATGCATTCTGAATTAGGACTCAATTTAAGCAGGTATGTAGAGTACATTGTGCTATACTACTTATTCTTACAACTGTTAGTTTTCAGTTTAAAAAAGAGTTAGGGCTTTTCTTCACATACAGTGTTACAGTGGAGCAGCAGCACCTCTGTAGCACTTTAGTGAAGATGCTACTACACCAACAGGAGAGCTTTTCCCATCAGTGTAGTTAATCCACCTCCCCCAAAGGTGGTAGCTATGTCAATTGGGAGAAGCTTGTAGGAATAAAATTGTAAGCCTGTAGATTCTGTATGTAATATTTGAACTCCTCCTCTCAGCCATACTCCATATTGTAAATGTAAAACCCCATTTTGACCAAATGTATTCCATCTTGTACAAAACTCTTTCTAAACTTTTAGATGAATAGGTAATGTTATCTGAACAAGGTATGAATGGAAGGTGTTTGTATGTGTGAACCAGACCCAAACTGCCAGCTTGTCCTGATGAAGTGTGGTGCCCACCCTAATGGCTGAAGAAGTGTGAAAACATCCCTAAAAAGCAAAAGAAGAATCCACCTCAGAAAACAAAAGAGCAAACTTAATCAAAACACCAGGAACGAGCTGAAAGTCGCGTCTGCTATTGTCTAGCAAGCAACGGACACAGAGAAGCGACGTGACTCAGCAAAACTCCTAAGTTTAAACTGAAGTCAAAAAGTTATAAAAGACTGGGTGAGATTTCAAGGCTTTTGGGGAGAGAGAAACTGTTCTGCAGACCATCAAAGAAGAGCATCGGTGTGTGCCTGACAAAGACTCCGCTCTCTTCGTGCCCAGCTTCTCTGGCCCGGTAGCTGCCATGAGCCACGAACTCCAGCAATGGACCCAAGCTGCGATCACAAGCCACGATAAGGATTGGTAGCTATACAACCTCAGAATATTTCCTGGTGTGTTTGAGCACGAGTGTGTTTGTGTGTGTGCATAACATAGTTTTTGAGTGTGTGCACATAGGTTTAAGATAATTATTGATTTAGTATCTGTTAATAAATGTGGCATACTGCCTTTTCCCCTTAAAAGGGTCCTGAGTGCTCTTTTTGCACAACAAGCTCTCCTGTCAACATAGCTCTGTCTACACAGCAGATTAGGTCAGCATAACTAGTTGCTCAGGGATGTGGCTTTTCCACACTCTGAAGCAATATAGTTATACTGATACAGGTCGGTGGTGTTGAACTCCCCTAAATCACCAGTGTTGTAACATTGTTTCATTTTTATAATTAAAGTGACCCAACTCCATTTTAAATTAATAGAAATACAAACTCATTGGGCCTGAATGTAAAACGTTAACTGCTTTGTAGCAGCATCTAGCCTTGCCTTGTCAGGAATTTCTGTGATAAGCACGGGGAGAATCCCAGCAGGTGTTAAGTACTGGAAACAATCAAGATGCAATCAGTATGTGGCCTGTAGGCTTTGGTAAACCTGTATGGGCCCTCTGTGACTTGAAACTCAGTAAACTTCATTTAAAATAATATTCAGACATGCATTGCAATGAGTGATTCTTTGTCAACAGCAGACAACAGCTGAAGTAAATCCACAAAAAGAGTACGACTGCCCAAGCAGGGGGCCAGAAGTCTGTCTAGCACATAGCTGGGCAATCAAGAAAGATAAAATCATGTTTGGCTGTGTCGGGGTGCAGCCCCCAATCACCTCATCGCTCTTAGGAACTTCATAATTGGCTAAAAAGTGGGCATATGGCTGTGAGGAAGAGAATATAAGGTGATCACAAACAGGAAGTAAACTGGAGATGTCCCGTATCTTAGGAAGAGCACCAGAATAGCTCTACGTGGAGGCCTGATCTACCTACCCGTCTCTCCCCAGTTTGCCGCTCAAACCTGAGTATAGAGCATGTGGCTGTGAAACCTGAGTGTGACAGTATATTCCACTCAGATGCAAACCCGGGAATCTTACTAGTAATATTGGAGTGTTGCTTTGCTGCTGACAAACCTCACTGTTGCAGTGTTAGTATAAGTATAACCCTATAGTGTAAGCTAGCTTTATAAGTATAATTGTATAGTTGTGATTGTGTTAAGTAGTTAAGTTGTTGTATTAGATAAGAATTAATGGTGATTTTTAAATTGTATTTGCTGATTTATAGATTGTTGCAAGTAAAACAAAGTTATATGCAAAGCAACCCTTGTCGCTCCTTATTTGAGGGATCCATATAATCGAACCTGACAGCAAGCTGGTTCTTGTTGTCACTTCAGCCAGCTGCTAGGTCAAGAAAAGCTTTGAAAGGTGATCAATGCAGTGATGTCTGCCTGTGTTTGCAAAGAGCCCGAAACATATAAACTGCCCCATTCATCTCAATGAGTGTTCACTCACCTGCCAACAGTTAACTATTTCACTTCTCATCAAAGGAAGAAAGAAGAAAGCAAAACCTTCTGTCAAGTTCCAATGGCAAGATTTAGTCTGTCAGGTCAGACTAAAATGATCACAATGGTTCCTCCTAGCCTTCGAATCTATGAGATGTACTGTCTAGGGGTCTTTTTTCTAAAATATGTAAGACTTGGTTCAAGCCCAAATCCAGAGCCATATTCCTACTTGGGTTCTGGGGAAGTAAAATATGACCTCACTGATCCCCTTTACAGGTGGTTTTTCATACATTTCAGGTTATAAACAATGTGGATTTCATTTCTCCTACTGTGGCTTTGCATTTTATTTTTTGAAATTTTATTTAAAGAGGGTCCTAACCAATACATACAAAAACATATTCTGACTACATTAAACAGTGTTTTTCAATAGAAACATGTACCCTAAAGCAAATAAGTGAGGAAAAAAGTATTAGTGACCCTAAACTGAAGGGGAGCATGCTGAGCTAATTGAATAATCTGGAGGTATAATCATTAAAATCTGTTTATGTTCATATAAATCAAACTCCAACTGCATTTTTGAGCTGGGGAAAGCCTAGGCATTTTACTAATGTTTATATTTTAAATATGCTAACATATAGGTTGGCTGCATGCTTGAATTCTATCTGTATCCTATAAATATAGATCCCAAGATACAAATGTATTTTGGATAAAAGATTCAGTAAGCAAAAGGCAGTTTCGGGGGTGCTATAGCCATCCATTATTGCAATGAGTCCGATAAGCTACAAAAAAAAATCAAATGATTTGTACAAACTCACTGAGATTATGTTCTTGCTTAAAAAGTAAAAATATTCTGTTTAGGAAACTTGTATATGTATTTTGAGATACAGAGAGAGAAAAAACAGGGATGTCAGTAGTGCTCAGCTTGTGAACCAGAATTGGCTCCAAATCATGAACTAATTTTGCATAGACTGTCAAATAGTCCTGATCCGACACCCATTGAAGTCAGTGGAAGAACCCCATTGATTACAATGGGTGTTGGATTAGGTCATATAAAGAACTTCCAGTTTCTTAGAGGTAGCTTCAAATCAGTGGCTTAGAGGCTAATGCCTTTGGTAGTCCATTAGCAGTCCTCTGCCTTATGCAGAACTTTCATTTTTTTCTTCTCTAGATTATTTTTAATTTGTGAACACATTAAATAATAACAAAAGTGAAGGAGTAATGGCCCTGGCTTGAGCCAGATATAGGGTAAGATGGTACATAGCAATCTGCTGGATAGTGTCTACTGAGACAGTGGTTCTCAGTCTGCTGCTTTCATCCCTCTACCTCTCCCTATACAGTCTGCCTTCGCTTCCTTCCTTCCCTGTCCCTTCTCTTCCCCCCAGTAACTTACTGTAATGAGGAAGAGGCAGAGGAGTAAGCTGCTCTCCTGACTAGCACTGGCAGTATTGGGTTGTAAGGCATGTTTCAATCATTTAGCCTGCTAACTCCCACGCTAGGGGTGCGGGAAGAAAGCTGGTTCTTATCAGAAATAGTTTTGGACCCAGTGTAATAATGCTGGAAACCCTAGATTCAGGACATGGAAAACGTCAGACCCTACAAATTTCTGTATCCAAGCCCAAACATTCTACAGTCTAAATAGAGTCCCTGTCCAGCAACTCCTACCACAACAAATTTTGTAGACCCTGGTACATTCCAGTGCCACAAAACCCAGAGCTGGGAGATTCATTTTGCCAATGTCAGCACCTATGCCCCACACCCTCACAATCCACTATGTAAACAGAGCATACATCCAGCTGCAACTACTGCACCAAATAAATCAGGATCCAAGCATAGTCTTGTTGCAACAAAGCTGCCAAAATTCAGATCCAAGATATGCAAGATCCTGCCTATTTTTGGTACCAAAGCTTCAAATGGCAGTGCCTCAACAAAGCCAGCATATTCTGGGATTGATGCTACATAAATGGGGCAATAGGATCCACTTTCAGGGAGTAGACACCATAGGCAACAGGAGAACTAGAGCTGCCAGACACACATAGGAGCCAGCAATGAGACTGGAGATACCAGTTATAGGGTAATGTCTGGGGGACAAGCAAATCCAAAAGTTGGGCCTCGTGTGCATGGGCATGGAAAGAGTGAACCAAGGGCAATGTGTGTAGGGGAGAGCAGGGCTTGGGGTCATGGAACCATGCATAATGGAAGACGGGGATACAGCAGCAAGGACGTGTGAGAAGGTAAGCAGGGGCCTGTTCTGCAGAGAAGGGTGTGAGAGGAGATGCACTGCAAGCAGAGCACACATTTTTCAAAGGGTGGGGGATAAGCAAGTTTCAATGAAGGCAGAAATGTAGAAGGAGCAAGAAGGGGCTGAGTGTGAATTATGGGGAGTTTATTACTGACATATGGAATAGGAATATTAGAGTGCAAAGTTGATAAAGGGATAGATGTAGATTTGTTTCAAAGAGGCAGGTGGAGTATGGGATCAGGTTGGAATGGAAGGCCCTGTGGCAGGCATATGGACGGTGCCTAGGTTGGGTCACATGGCACCAGAAGAAAGAAATCAGGGATTAAAGATTCAGATGGGAACCTGTGTTTAAAAGGGAGAGCTCAGGGGAACCTGTACCTAGATGCCAGGAGATAGTCTGAATTCTACCTTCAGATGACAGACCGAATAGAAAAGGAACAGGCTGCTTGGTAAAGCTGTGGTCAGAAGAATGAGGTGCACTGGAGAAGACACAAGCATTCAGGACCCAGAAGAAAAGTTCAAGTGGTAAGGAGAGAGAAGTTATGGATCCAAAAAAGTAATGTCCACATAGACAGCAGTAAGCAACTACACAGAGATAGCAAAAATATGGGAGTATTAAATCAAGACTAACATCACTTGGCAACAGCAACTGGTGACTGGCAGGGAGGGCATCACGTATGAATGACTCTTAGCAGCAGGCCTGCAGAAATCTGTGGAATCTGCGGATCTACTGCATGGCTTTTTTACTACAAGAAAGTGATTATTTTTACAGTGGGAGAGGTATAGAGCTGTTTTGAAGTCAGAAATTTATTTCTCATCCACCGTACAGACCTTGTGGGGATGTGTTCCTATATTCTTTCAGAGGTTTAGCCTAATGATAAATGACAGGTGGTTTTGATAAGTATTCTTGGGTTAACTGATCCATATTTGGACAAAATTATATCCTAACCTATGGAAGTTTTAGCACTTATTAAGTAAAATATCAGAGCGTTTGTTACACAGTTTTCATAGATTCATAAATTTTAAGGCAAGAGGGACCCTTGTGATCATCTAGTCTGATCTCATCCATAATACAGGCAATAGGAATTCAAGTCTAATAGCTGTGGCTGAACCAGAGCATGTCTTTAAGTAGAGCTGGTTGGAAAATTTTCCATTGGAAACAGCCATTCTGAGAAAAACAATTTTTTTCATGAAATCTCATCAATTTTGAATAAATAAATATTTTAAACCAGAACACTGGAATTACAAGAAATATTTATGAATGCTTCCATGCAGTTCTAAAACAGCAGTCTGAATGGATAGAAATATGAATGGAAGAAATGACACTACCAGTGTACAATCTACAACAAAGTTACTGGAGATAACGGTTATGTGAACTTTGATGTATATGAGATCACCATTGATGGTCAAACATGCAACAATCTGGGAAATGATAAGTTTTGATCTTAAGATAATATAAGAGCATATTGCTAATGACCCAACACCAGTTTTGAGAGCTCATGAAGAAGAGAATTTACATGACCAAAAAAGAGAGAATTTATAAGTCCCATTCTGTGTGTCCAAAAATGCTGGCCAGTATAAGATAGAAAAATGTTAGATGCCTTTCTGCTAAGGGGAAGTAAAGATAACAATTATTATGTTTGTCTCTTTCTCAATGAGAGTTCCTGACCACCTACTAGGACTTGTTATCACATACCAACTGCAAGAAAATTAGTTTGGATGGCAGCTATGCAGGCTAAGCCTCAGAGACATCAACTCATACAGCTGAAAAGAAATAAAAGGCAAAAGAGAAGTTCTGAAAAAAATTCCCAAGATGAATAGTTGTAGCTTCACTTGAAGCAGCCAGGACCCTTGACTGCATGGAGTCAGAAGGGCTGGTCCCAATGACAGATAATGAAACTCTACAGCTATTGATAACTTCAACAAGAATAAGAAAGAAGAAAAAAATGGCTGTGACATTCCTCAGGGTCCAATCTGGACTGTTGAATGTCTGTGTTCCCTCAGTTCTTCAGTCTGGGGTGCCTTTTATACTGCTTTGCTGTGACAGTAACCACTCCTGGCCTGCTGATACACAGCCTTTAGCACATAAATTACTACCAACTGAGTTATAGGAGTGTTCTGGCCAGCCACTCCAAACTATATGGCACACTGACACCAGCAAATTCTTAGTCCCAGACTTGTCCCCAGAAAAGTGCATCTTGTGCTGCCCAGCTCTTTCCTTCTGAACAATACATGCTCATGGAAAGTCCATCATTCCATTATTAGAAAATGATATGCACAGACCTGTGATGTCAAATGGAGGTTCCAAATTCTTCAATCGCAATACACACTGATTTAGATAAAACAATAAAAATAATTTTATTAACTACAGAAAGATAGATTTTAACACCGACTGAACTCCTTCAGCCAGGACCCCTCCCCCAGGTCAGAGTTCCTTCAGGTGTCATTGATGCCATGAGCAGAAAGAAAGGGAGAAATAAGGTAATTTGTGTTAAATGTCCTCTATTCTTATACCTTTCTCTCCTCTTTGAGGATTAACTCCAGCTGGGGTACAAGTGACAGTCAATCTGTCACATGGGAACCACCAGCTGTTTCATTACCCAAAATGTAAATTTCTTGCTCACACCCTTCTTCCTGGCAAAGAATGGCTGCTTAAGATGCTAATAATTCATTTGATTATGTTGCACTTGACTTAGGTGCTGACAAACCTTTTGTCCCTGAGGAATTGGTTTGGGCTGCTTTTCTAAACTTGGAACATGTCTCAGCAATAGCATACAGTAAAGTCTTATAACTTTCCGTAAATGTTGCTGCACACATTTTGCCAGGAAAATAATGTTCAGTAGATTGAGTTTTAAAATGAAACTTCAGAAGGCATACTTCATACAAAATTTATCATAGTCCTGTAAAAGTGGTGATCATAAAGGAACAGTCTTTCACACCTCCCCCTTTACAAAGCTGGGGGAGGATTAGCCATTGGCTGACCCAGAGGCAGTAGGCCAGGGCCCTTGAGTTTTGACAGCACAATTTCCAAGTGTTTCTAAACCCTGCAACGTCATCCACATATGCTCTTGCAACGTCCTGTGAATCATTTAACACTTTGTTGACCAGCCTAGTGATCTTATAAATTTGCAAGCGTATCATCCCTGGCTTGACAATAGACAATAACTCTTTTTATTTGTGCAGCATAGATAACACCTCTGCCCTTTCAACTGCTGTTCTCACTTCAAATATCAATTCTATTTTCACTCATCAAGTCAATGAGGTAGTGTGTCAGTTTCCCCTTCTGCACAACAGATCATGTTTACCATGGCTTCCCTGCTGTGATAGGCTCTAATTCTGTTTACATGTATGAGCCGAGAAACAGCATTACTGTGAAACTTCTTAACATTTTACTAGGACAATAATGTTCAGCAGATTATGTGTTTCCAAATGATACCTCAAAAGCCATACTTTGCACAAAATTTATCATAGTCTTATAAAAGTGGTGATCATAAGGGTGCAGTCAGTCGCAATGGCAGAGGACAAATGACCACTCCTCACATTTTCTCCAATGGCTGAAGGAATAATGAACAAAGATTTAGAAAACAAAAGGAATTAACAGAACAAAATGCAGACTGAAAATATTTCATACACTTTATACATCAGCCTTAGAGGGCAGTAATGCATTCCCAAGAATTTTAGGATATGGAACTTGTTGCTAGAATTTATTATTACAATATGGAACACTGCAAGGTTTCCACTGGCCAATGATAATATTGTAGATGGCTTTCTAGCTTCATCATGAGCAATCCTTGGTAAAGAACTTGGCTATGATGGCACAATTTTCCCATTCAGTTATTACTTAATACAGACACTGGTGCTGTAAAACTTGTAAAGCAAAACACAAAATATCACATAAAGCACAGAATCCTACAAAAAGACAATTTGCTGATTCCTCTTAATCAGAGAGAAGTTCACTGGGTAATGATTATCATTATGAAGACAAAAATGCTTTATTTAGACTCAAATCATGGACAGAATATTGACTCAATGTATGGAATTGCAACAGCTTTAGGGAATCTTCTTACGATGGAGATTAGAAGTCATTCTGTTGCAGCAACCAACATAACTCAAGCAAAAGAATTGTAAAGACTGTAGTGGCATTTCTATGCACATCACTGCAACATCTAGAAAGTTGCATTATACCCAAAACAATATCACTGGCTACTTCTACATTTAGAGCTGAGGGTGTGATTCCCAGCTCCAGAAGGCATACTTCAGCTAGCTCTCAGTTACCATGCTAAAAACAGTAGTGTAGCTGGTAGCACTGGAAGCTGGGGCAAGGGCTAGCCACATAGAATACAAACCAGTCAGGACCCCTTGGGATCTATTGGACACTTCAGCTACAGTACTATAAAGCTAGCTGGATGAGAGCTTGCCAGCTGAGAATCATCCCCCTAGCTACTAGCATAGATGTAGCCATTACAGATTGGATTGCAATGGCATTAATAAAACATAGTGGGAAAATATATTATTTGTGAAGTAACCTGTCTTCTCAACATAAAAGCAAGGACAAACATCGCAGTTTTCCAGAAATTGTCTTGGGCCTTTGAGGATCCTCAGTCATTTTTTCTGCCATTTTAATTTGTTTGATGGATATTAGGCACGTTTTCTGAAAACGAAATGCACTAGGCCAAGCTTGAACATGCAAATGGTGTTTTGCACAGGAAATTGTAAGGACTGATACGGTTGCTGTGGCTTGGGAATGGAGATGACAACAACTTTCCTGGGTTAAATCAAGATCAGTCAAATAGTATCTGCTCCAATCACTAATACTTTGTGAACAGATGACTACATTTCATGGAGGGAGGTGTATTTAAGGAGGAGGAGTTGAAGGAGAATAAGCGATTTGGCAGAGAGGGAGGAGAAAGTGAAGCGACACAGGGATATCCAGAAGTTTTTTAAAAATGGGGCTTGGTTCTACCCTGCCCTGCACCATGTCATCATTTGCTCCTCTGCAGGGTGAGTGGAAAGCAAGTGTTACAATAGGTTTATATCAGTCGTGCATGCAAGTGTTCATTGTTTGGGATATCAAAACTAGAAGACGGTAAACATCTCTAACTCATTTAAGTGACACAACGCCATACTTGTTTAAAAAATACTGAGTACTATGATCACTTTCTTCCAACTTTCGTTACGATAATTCTACCCTTCCTCTGGTTTCTGATCTCCTTCTCATCCTCTTTCCATCTCACCCTAAAACTCCCACTCCCTTGTTTCCTGCTCTGCTCTTCAAAACTCACTTGTTTCAAATATGTAAAAATGTTAGACCACTCATTATACCTTATACTTAAAAATCTGAATTGTTCAGGGGATATTCCTTGGCCGTCCTTTGTTCTTTAAGATATGTATCACACCTTAGGTGCTATGCCAATAATAAATAATGCTACTTAGTAATTATTCAAGGACATATGGTTTGTGTAATTGAGTTTATGGTGTTAGAGCCAAAGCTTTTTGGGTGTATCATTTCGACTATGGTTTTATTTACAAGTTCCTGCTATATTTCACTCACCTATTTAAAAATAAGTTAAGATGTTGTTGCTTACACCATATTAAGTCATCAGTTCTGCTCAATGTGAAGTTAACTAACCTGATACTATATTTAAAATGTGGACAAGGTCAGAGCTGTGTAACTTTTCTTTTTATATTAAAACTCTTCTCTGCAGCCTCTCTTGATTGTCCCGAAACACCACCCAAACATAATTTCTGTTCGGCATGGGACTGGATGAATTATATTTTCTACCTGATAAGAAAATTATGACCTGATCTTGAATCTGAAAAAGGGGCTGCATATTTTACAAGTATTTGAACATGACCAGTGAAATAGCAACAATGTTACCTATGTCTGCTCTAAATAATAGCAAAGCGCTACAAACCATTTTGGGATTTGAGATGTTTCATACAGGACCAGCTCTGCAACAGAGCGAGGTTGCAACAGGTTCTTCAAGGAGCTGCCTAGTTCCGGAATATTTTGGTGCAGCCTGAGGGGCTGGGCTTGGTCTCTAAGCGGTAGAATTCGGGACTTCGCCGCAGAAACGGGCAGCACCCAGGTGCACCCAGCGTTCCCCTTGTCCCCACTGGAGCAGTTTGCGCTTCAGTGCGCAGGAGCCCCTGATGAGGCGGGGGGAGTGACGCACTGGGCTGGAGCCCGCGGGTGATGACTGGAGGAACCGCTCTCTCTCTCCCTCCTTCCCCGGTGTGGCCGCGCGGGGCGAGTGGAGCCTTGCAGCCAGAATGGTCCCGGCTTCTCTCCCCGGAGGGACCCAGCAGCAGGTCCCGATCCGAGCGCCAAGTGAATGAGGCGCCCCAACAACGCAGCGCCGGGGCTGCGCCTGGTGCGTACCACACCGGCTCCTCGCGGTTGCCTCCCCCGCTGTGGCTCGTGTCCAGCAAGCCGGGCCGGCGGGAGAGGAGATCGGAAGGGAGGGGAAGCCCCGCTGAGGTCCTGCTGTGTCTCTTGCCGTCCGCGGGACAGCGGCGTGGCTGCGGGTCCCCGGGTGCTGCGCATCTCTGGCCGGATCGGGCGAGGAGGGGGGAAGGGGAGTGGAAGGTGAAACGTGCTGGGCGGCGGAGGGGGGCCAATGGGGATCCCGTTAGCAACTCCCCGGAGACTGCGGGCAGCCCTGTTTGCCGCGAGCAGCAAGGCGGGGAGTGAGCAGAGAGGTGAGGGGTTGTCTCCCGGGGAATCCCCTCCCGCCCCAGATTTCATTGGTCCCTCAGGAGCGAGCCCTTCCCAGCGGCCGACTGCGGGGCAGGCTCCTGGAGGTGAGGCGCTTCCAGGCTGCCAAAGTCTTCGTTGCTGTCCTGGGTGAAGACGCGAGCCCAGGCCGCGAGTCTCACGACGGGAGCCCACCGCGATTGAATCCCTTGAGGGGCGGGCGCCCTCTGGCACGTTACTTCAGCTCTCGAGTAGCGCAGTGATGTTAGGAGCTTATTGCCCTTGGACGGTCCCCTCGCTATTGTGTGGCTGGCTGCTGTGGTAGGGTGTTGGCTGTTTCTGCTGACTGTGTTCATGGGGGATTATTAGGCAGGCCACATGCACCCTGCTTTTGTCTGGGCTCTTTTTTTTGTGTCTGTCCTGAAAGAGTAAGGTTGATTGGGGCCCCAGAGCTAAAAAGCGAAATGTGCAGCGACCAGTGGTTTCTACAGCAAGGGTCATGAGAGAGCAGAAGCATCAGACGGAGTCTGATGACAGCAAATTGGCAATGAGGGGTGTGCGTTATTGCACTAGGATAACATCTTCCAAGACATGTCTTTAAATTACATCAAGAACTTCTATGAAGGATGTGTGAGTATTAAGTGAATAATGAAACCAGAGGTGCTGGGAAAATAAATAATGTGCTTTCTTCATCATGACAAACATACATGCCTGGAGATAAAAGTCTGGCAATCAAATTCGGAGGAACAGAACAGCTTTCACAGCGGAAGCAGACTTTTAAAACTACATAAGCCATGATCTCCTAACAGAAAATAAAGACATAGCACTACTACTCAAAGTAACAGTGCAGACAAGTAACATTTCCTAGCAATGCCACTTTTGAGACGTCTAAATGCTTAACTTCTGACACTAAATATTAAGTGATCATTGTTTTGCCATTGTGATAGCTTAGTTTAATCAAGAGGATAATAAAAATTAATTTGACTCTTTATGGAAGGATTCCTTTTTAATCTGCCTGGCATGTCTGTAATTGTAGACTACTGAGTTTTATGCATGTACCTGATATGTAAAGCTGCAACTGAAATCAGAAAAATCTTTTAAGCAGACTAACTGACAGACCCAAGATAAATGAGTGTACTAGACACAGTAAGTACAATCAGTCCCTAACAATTACAGGGACTTTGATTATATTTCAAGCCACTATTTGGTTAAAGGTATGCTACACCCTTCATATGATAGTTATTTTGAAAGGGAAAGAAAGGAGTGAGAAGGGTGTTTTCAAATCTGAAATAAATGTTTTGGGTAACTTGAAACTGGAAGAATAACTTTGTTCATCTTTGCCTTTATCTTTCCTGCTAAATAATCCTGTGACTGTTACAGCTCAGGCCTCCAACAGTGATTGGCCAATTCCATACCCTTTTCTTTGGCTCAGTTCGAATGTTCTTCCTTGGAGTTTTGGGTTTTGCAGTTTATGGAAATGAGGCCTTGCACTTCAGCTGTGAGCCAGACAAGAGGGAAGTTAATCTCTTCTGTTACAACCAGTTCAGACCCATAACTCCTCAGGTAATTTTTTTTTAAAATGAAACAACCAATTATTTAGAAAATAGATAAGATACAGAAAATACATTTATTTTCCCATTTTACATAAAGAGTAGTAATGAAACAGAATGTAGTGGTAGTTTAGACAGCCGTGCAACACAATCTTCTGTAATAAACTTCCATTTGTGACAAAATAAGGGACTGATTTTTTAACCTTTATTCACATGAGCTATTGTTATTCTTCTTGCAAGTAGTCTGACTGATTTCAATTTGTGAATAAAGGTTGCAGGATCAGCACATAAAGGTACTATATAATTAGCATCATCTCACCTGGGAATATTTGTAGACAATAAGGGCCATATTCTGTAACCCCTTGCTCATGCAAGTCCTCCGTATTCACCTAGGTCATTCCAGTGACTTTCTAACAGAAGACAGCTGGCCTAGTAGACAGGGCACTAACTTGAGACAAGAGAGGTGTGGTCAATTCCTGGTTTAGCCACAGACTTCCTGTGTGGTTTTCAGCAAGTCTCCGAATATACTCTGTGTCTTAGTGCGCCATGTGTTTAAAAGAAAATAGAGAGAACATTTAACTTACAAAGTATTATGAGCATAAAATCTGTCAGTGATTGTGAGGCACTCAGGCTGCAAAGGCTCTGAACTTACATTTACTTTTTGAGTTCCACTGAACTCAGTGGAAGTTAGGAGCCTAAACACCTTTGAGGATCTGAACCTCCAGTGCCAAGGGCCATAAAAGTGTCTAAATAGCTATTATTACCCAGATAAATAAGGACTGCTCACGTGAATAAGGGTATACAGGCCCAGGACTTATTACTTTATTCATACCATTTATAAACTTTATAAACTACTTTATTCATACCATTCTTCAGTTAAAAGAATGTTTACATGTAAATGAACTAAAAAATTAGAATAATATGTAGTAGAGATTGTTCTCATCTTAAATGATCTTTGAATTGTTTTTAATGTATATCATATATGTATTAAAAAAAAAGAAGTCTGACAAGAAATTCAGATGTGTGCCTGTTTTCAGCCAGCACAATGCAGTCATACGCGATCTGACAGCAAAGTTTCTGCTATACTTTAGGTATTCTGGGCATTACAACTAGTGACTGTTCTGGTACCTGGAGCAATATTTCATCTTTATGCTGCATGTAGAAACATCGATCAGGAAGATATCCTCCAAAAGCCTGCCTATACTGTTTTTTATATCCTCTCTGTTCTGTTAAGGATTGTCCTTGAAGTTGTGGCTATTTGGCTTCAGAGTCATCTCTTTGGCTTCCAAGTGAACCAACTCTACAGATGTGATGCAGGAGCCCTCGACAAAAAGTTTAATATTACCAGATGCATGGTGCCAGAACACTTTGAAAAGACAATTTTCCTCATTGCTATGTACACTTTTACTGTGATTACAGTGTTGTTGTGTGTTGGTGAGATTTTTGAGATCTTATGTAGGAGGCTGGGTTTTTTAAATAATCAGTGACCCTGTTGTCATACTGAACTACTCCTACTCATGTGTCATTTGTGCCAACTGTTGTGTGCAGGGGTTTTTTTTATGTACAATGGAGAGCTCAGTCTGAAACAAAGACCACTTCTTGTACATCTCTGCAATTTTGTACAGGAACTTCCCTTCCATTAGCTTTTTGTATATTACAGTTGTAAAATATATAACTTACAGCCAGATACAAAAAACATTAACTCGTGTGAAAAATCATTACCCCATATGCAAAGATTGAAGCCAATAAGACTACACATGTGAGTGTTTGTAGGATCTGCCACTTCACTGTCACTTAAAGCAATTGGGTAGGGGGGAAATGAGGGTTTTTACTTGGTGGAACTTGCTACTTAACTGCACACGTGCATTTGGAACAAGTTTAGTTTTAAATTGAATGATTATTAATCTGTAGGGGATAGTCATTCCAAACATCATAAATGTTTTCATGATTAACCTTTGGTTCAGTGAATTTCAGTGCTCATGAAGTGAGCTTTAATGCTTAGGTAATGCCTGACATGGTACAAGAAAGTGCTCTAAAATGTTCCCAAACAACTTTACTATTGCAGCTTCATTCCTGGACAACCATATCCCTGGCCTTCACTGAGACTCCTGTTTGTGCTGTGATTTTAATATGAATCCCATCTAAGACCTAGCTTGCAACAGCCAAACCTATTTTATCTGTATCCAATGCTAGATGTAAATTTCCTTTTAAAAACAAAAGCTAGCTTGTGCTTCCTTGAATCTTCCCCTGTGCTCATTTTTATATTTAAGATAATTTTAAGAAAAATTATATATATATATGGCTCATGTTTACTTATGAAGTAAAAGTATATGGATCCGAAACTTGCCTCAGATATGTAGCATTTAACAGTTCATGCATATTCATCATATGTTGAAGAAAGGAACAAGCCCTGTGAGTTAATATTTGAATAGGAAATTTTAGAAGAGCTGTCAAGATGCTGCTGCTGCTTATGGGCCCACTCATGCATTGATTTCAATGAGAGTTTTGCCTGAGTATAGACTGAAGGATTGGGCCTTGTAGATATATATATATATTTGCCATGCCACGTCTGCACTCCCATGGTACAAAATACTACTGTTAAATAAAAATAATCATAACCAATTCTGTGCATGAAAAATATTCTCTGAATTAAGTGTACTTTTCTAACTTACACCTTAGACTTTTATAGAAAATATATCATAGGTTCTCTTGTACCTCCAGCTTCCATCTCATAATTAATGGAAATCTTATCATGAAAATTAATCTTGTTCTTGTGTTTAAATGATGTGATGGGAAGATGAGATATGGAGACGGAATGGAAAAAAAGGGGGTAGTTCCTCTTTTAAAATGTTTACAATTAGAGTGCTAATAGTTACCTGGCTTTTTCTTGTTTGCTGGGATTTTTTGTCACTCAGTTCTAATTTATAAAAGTCAAGCTGTCTTGTCTGCTTCCTCATTGTCCACAGGAGCTAAATAATAATTTGAAAGAAACCTCAGTTTCATATTCCAGTGTGCCTACTTTTTATGGAGTCTCAAGAAAACAAGACTGTCTGACACATGCTCTTGAATGAAACTGATCTTAGGACCTGATCCAATACCCACTGAAGTCAATGGGAGTCCTTTCTTTGACTTCTGTGGGTATTAGACGAGGCTCATAACACTAAGAATAAACTGAGGGGGGAAAAGCTTAATGCATTTAAGAAGTTTAACTTATTGGAAAAAACCCACCTCCAGTTAAACTAAAAGTTAACAAATAAGAACAGACAAAAAGTTGCTGTAAAATATGTAGGCTTAAGGGCCTTTCAAAGTTAATTAACCTTTGAAAACCCTGTGGGGAATCACAATACAACTTCTATAGTAAGCTGAGACCAAACCCTGTTCACTTGATTCATATAAGTAGTTCCAGCAAGCCCAGTTCTGCAAATCTTGTAATCGTGACCCACGCAGGTAGTCCAAGTGACTTTAAGTGAGTAAGGCATACAGGATTTGGTCTCTTGGACTCATATAGATCCAAACTGTGTATAGGTTACCTACTTCTATATTTTGATAATCTGGCTAATGATGAGATCATAAATTCTGATGTTTCTTGTATTATAGCTTAGTATTTTGACTTTTCCCATATAAACAAGTGGTGTTTTTCTTGTCTTAATATTATAAATAACTGTAATATCTTTGGCTAAACATATGTAACTATTTATTTGCTATTATGAAATACTGCAAGAGCAGAGGGACTGCTTACTTTGTTGCTTGCCTAATATAATGTGCTTTGGTCAGTATATACATTATTATTTCTGTTGTATATATCAAATATCCATCCAGCTGTTTTTACATATATACAGGATCTGCTCTTTCCAAAGTTATTTTGTAATCTCAGGTACAATAAACCTTTTTATGTATAAAAATACAAAATGTGTGTGACTCTGTTGACAACCCAATCCATCTGTGTACACTAAATATAGATCAGTCATTATAATTTGCCAGTGTTTTTCGCTAGTGTTTCATATTTCTGTTTAAGTGATGAAATTTAAATGCTTTCCAAATAGACCAGCTGACCTCATGTTAATTACAAATAATAATAATTCCTAGATTTTATATAGCACTTTCCATCAGTAGATCTCAAAGTGCTTTACAAAGGAGAGCAGTTCAATATGAGTATCCCCATTTTACTGATGAGGAACTGAGGCAAAGAAAGGTGCTCAAGTTCACCAAGCAGTCCCTTGGCAAAGCCAGGAATAGAACCCAGATGCCCAGGCCATTACCCTGGCCACTAGGCCACAGCAACTCCTGGCCTTATAAACTCAGAATTCTGAGAGACATTTTGATATCTTGACATTTGTTTTCATTCCAAATGAGAAAGAAAAGTTTAAATGGAATTAGCATGCAGAGTCTGCAGCAAGGCAGGCTGCTCTAACAGATATTATGAGGCACACCAACTGCAGTTTCCTTTCTGCAGTTCTTTGCATATCTGCATGTTGTGTGTGTGTAATTATAGCTGTATGGGATATGAGGAATTACATAGAGGAGAGAAAACCAAATACTTCTATCCATGTTGAAAGTGTTAAACAGTTTTAAACATTTAAGTGTAACATTGAAAAAACCCTTTCCCTGTTCTTCATGCCTTCCTGTACCAAACAGAACAATTAAATAATTTCCCAACCCCTGCATTTGCATTCCATCTACTTTTTGGGCAATAGTTCCAGAGGCATAGCCATGTTAGCCTGTATACAGGAAAAACAATGAGAGTCCTGTAGCACCTTAAAGAATAACAAATTTCTGCAGGCATAAGCTTTCATGGGCTGCGACCCATGCATCTGACGAAGTTTCAATTGTTTCAATTATCACTAAACAAATGGGCATTTAACTATTCCCTCATTTACCCTGAATATAAGGCAGCTAATATGCCCAGCAGCTATAATGAGGTGGTGACATCACATAATTGCCCATATATTATATACGTTTGCTGGGGTCCACCCAACTGCC
This sequence comes from Mesoclemmys tuberculata, assembly GCA_007922155.1. Classification (NCBI taxonomy): domain Eukaryota; kingdom Metazoa; phylum Chordata; order Testudines; family Chelidae; genus Mesoclemmys; species Mesoclemmys tuberculata. The sequence continues at coordinate 32,296,678 of ML675604.1, read as the reverse complement.
AGCTTAACACCAAAATGCCCCCGTCCTCTCACAACTTTCTAGTCCATTCATGGCATCTGATGAAGTGGGTTGCAGCCCATGAAAGTTTATGCCTGCAGAAATTAAATTTGTTAGTCTTTAAAGTGCTATAGGACTCTTGTTTTTGCTATTCCATCCAGTCCACTGCAATTCCTCATTTTTCCTGTCCACTCCATCCTATCCAGTCCCCTCCAACCCGCATGTTTCAAGTCACAATACATTTAAACATGTATTTTGTTACTTTTTTAACAACTGGAAAATAAATGAAAAAAAATCTATTTTAATGTGAGTGGGGAGATGAGTGAACAGGGGTAGCAGAGAGCAGAGGTTCTCCAGAAAAAGTGACCACTCTTTTTCTCCAAGCAGCCTTGCTTCCAAGCTTCCCTTTGCACCTGCCATTTCCCTTTGCACCTGCCATTTTGCACCTTGACCAAGAAGTAAACCCAAGATAAGAGGAACTTGCAAGTGTGGCAGTTCTAGACCCAGATATGGGAATTTGCAATCGCTGCAAAAATTAGTTTTGCAAGTCAGCAGTAAATTTTTGAGAAGGGGGACTGCTGACAAGACAATAAAGGAAGGATAAATCATTGGCTTAGCAGACTTGGCTGGAGTGCATATAAATAGGTTGTCAGTCCGGGACAATTCAGAGATCCACACATCAAGAAGGGGTGCACCAGAATCGCACCGCGTAGAGAGTCTGATTAACAGTCTCGCCTCTCTCCAGCTTGTCGCTTAAAGTAATAGGGTAGGGTGTCAGAGCTGATAACCCATGGGGCTCTGTTTCATGGATGATAACCTGGGTGTGAATACAATAGAGGTTCCACCTGGATGAAAATATAGCATAAAAGTAAAGAGAACCTGGCCATGATATGTTTGGATTTTTTTTGCTGCAGCTGAATTCATTCGTATATGTGGTGAGTAGGAGTGTTAATGCAAAACCAGTAATAATTCTACTTGTATTCCAGGGGTAATTGTCGCTGTAACTCTTGGCATAACTGTCTTGTGTACATGTGTTATTGTAATCAGTTGTTTTTTTAAGTTTCATTCGTGTATTAAGAATTTGTAAAAGAATAAGGGAAGACAATTTGTGGTAAGATAAAAACTCCCAACAAATAGCGAATTAACATTGGATAAAAATGTGTGTTATTGTGTAAATGAATGATAGATTTATGAACCATTGACCAGGTCTTGGACTAGGGCAGGTTCTAGCTGCCCTCATCCATCCACAAGTTGGTCGGGTGAATTGCATGGGGGGCCTGTCTGAGCCTAGTGACCCAACGAGTGTGTGGACCGAAAGGTTAATTCCTTTTTTCCTCCAAACATGAGCCCCTGCAGCTCCATTGCTCACTAGAGCTCCTATGATTTCAGAGAATCCCCTGTGTTCGTTTGTTACCTTTCCAACCCCCTCCCGCTAAATAAGCATTCCATTATCAGGTTTATTCACCTCGGCAGTATTGCGGGCTGAACTGAAGTGGTGCGGATCCCTCAATAAGTCAAACCTAAGTTGTATAAGTAAGTGTGTGTTTTGAGAATCAATCCCTTTTAGAAAAACCCAACCGTTTTAAGCAAGGAAAAAAAATGCAACAGGCTGTAAAACTGACACAAAGTAATAAATCAACAAAAGTAAACCAGATAGGGAGCACTCTCTCCTTTCCAAGCCTCCCCCCACCCATCTAAGGCGAGGAATATAGACGAACTGCAAAAAGGTTTTTAACTCTTTGTCACCTCATTCTCACTCTGTTACAAATGGAGAGAAAACACGTTTTTTTAAACTTGCTTCTGAAACTGTAGAAGATAAGGAGAAAATTAAGGGAATTATCAGTGATATTTAAATAATTCTTCCATTTGGAGTTAACTGAGGACAGACAATTCATTCAGTTCATTTGGATTGGTTTTTAATTTTTGTAATGCAGGCATTACTTAATGCATTTCTGGAAAAGAAAAGTAATGTAAGCAAATGGATGGATAGGCTTGGAAGAATTAGATTTTTATCAGAAAATGTTGATTTCACAGTGCCTACATAACTGATGAAAAATATTGCTATTGATAATTTAAAAATTACAGATAGCCAAAGTAAGAAAAATGTGGATTGAAAACTTATTAGTTTGAGTTAAGGATATTGTATACTTGTTTCGTATTGTAACTTTGTATATTTTACAGGAGATGTTGACAATTCGTATTTTAATTACTATAAAACTTTTTGAATCTCAGCATATACTGTCATTAAATAATGATTGCCTGTCTTCATTCTCATCTGACCGTCCCCAATTTCCCACAACTGTGAAAATTTAAATTGATAAAAATAAATAATGTTTAAGAATAAACATTGATACCAGCCATTGAAATTACAAAAAAATAAAAAAGGGAATTCTGCCAAGCCCATGGATGGGTTACAAAACCATACGCATTTGGAGATGGAGTGTGTGTGATTGGAGTATGTGTGACATGTGCATTTGTATGAGTTTAAGTGGAAGGCTCGTGTGTTCAGTGTATCTGTGGAGAGTATGTAATTTGTGTACAACATTTGAGCGTGTGCATGTCAGTTGTATCTGTGGAGTCTGGGGAGCGGCTATATCTCTGTGGTGTGTGTGTGTGTGTGTTTGAGCAAGGAATCTCTAGCGGGCAGTTAAGTGCTAAGGATCCTTGTTTGCTTACTGGACAAACTGGGCAAAGATTTAATATTCACTCCCTTCTGTAAGAAGAAAGTTGTTGAGCCTTGGAACTGGGGGACAGAGGGAGACAGGCTCAGCGAGGGAGGGGACAGAGGGAGTCAGACGGACCAAGATAGGGAGAAATGAAGGAATTAATCCAAGGGTTGGGAAATTTGGCTGCAAGCAGGGACGTCCAGCCACATAATTTCTGAGCCAGTGGCGCAGAAATCCAGGACGGTGCCTGCTGCTAAGGGTAGGGTATTCCCTGAGGGGCGGCAGAACTTCCTGCATGATCCCCCTAGGGCGTCAGGCAGGCACTCGCAGTGGCTCCACTCAAGGAGCGGGCTGAGCAAGGCATGCTCTGCACCCAGCTCATGTCAGCTGCTGTGACCTGTTTGCTGGGGCAGTAATGCCCATCTGGCAGCCTGAGATAGCTCTTGTTGCAGCGGCCGAGAGGCTCAGTCCCTTCCACGGGTCAGGCAGCTGTTGCTCCAGCTGTTGCCATTGCTAAAGCAACAGCTGCATGGGAGGAAGACAGAGCTCCGCGGACTCCTCGGTCCCAGCTGCTGCACAGGCTGGGTGCTCAGTGACCACCTCTGGCTGCAGTCACTATGCCCTGGAGACAACAGGGGCTATCTTCCCCTAGCAGCGCCTGCCTCATTATCCTCTCTTCCCTGCTCCACAACTTCAGGGGCAAATTGACTTTTAAAATCTCACCCTGGCAAGTTAGTAGGAACTGTGGGGAGAGGAGTGTAATATTCCCCTCTGCAATCTGGACTGGCATATCACTGTCATCCCAATCCCCCCCACTCCTGAGGTTTGTCTTGCACTTGCCCCACTGCATAACCCCCCCATTTCTGGGTCAGCCCAGGCACAGCCACCCACAAGCAAGCAGTCCCTGATTGAGTGAATGAGTGATTCTGGCTAGCCATTCATGGGATTATGCAATGGCATGACCCCCAGCCACTATCCCCAGTCCCAGATGCAACCCTGGGAACTGCTGTTTTACAGAGTTCAGTTCTGCCCAGTAGACTCTGCATGCTCATTGGCTAGTCAATTTATCAAAGAAATTGATATGCACCAGCTCCGTCACTTTAAAGGAGATCTCTACACACATTCCAACCACATGCACTGCTTTAGATAAAGCAAACAAATCAGTTTATTAAGTATAGAAAGATTTTAAGTGCTTATAAGCCAGAGAAATATAAATCAGATTTGATCGGCAAGAAATACAAGCAAATCACATTCTAAACCAAGTTTAATACTTCCAGTAGCTTCCCAAAGTTAGATAGTGCTCACCACCGGCTGGCTGATGATTCCTCCTCAGCCAGGCCCTCCCCATCGGCAGTCTTTCTATTGCTCATTGTTATCTTGTAGATGAAATGCAAGAGAGAGCTGAGTCTGGAAACCAGAATGCCTTTTCTTTTAACAGGCTCTCCCTTTACTCCCTGGGATCAGGTGATCAACAATGTCCTGCATGGTTTTTCCTCCCTTTGAGTTTAATGACCATTATCTTATCAGATATTCAGAACAGTTCCTGGAGAGTTCAGTTGTTTTAGGCATGCCTAAGTGAGGTGTAAATTACCTCTGCTTTTAATGTTTGCCTGGATCTATTGAAGCCCGATGAGACGCATTTAGGAATATTACATAGCAGAGCTTCATGCACATGCCATAGCAGAAAATGTGCTACCATAACAATAATGTTCAGCGTGTCATGAGCACTATAAAAATACCTTACATGCCATATTTTGCATTAGACAATACACAGTTACACTATAAGGGTGAACATGACTGATACACAATTACACCATAAGGGTGTACATGGGGTGCAGTGTGTCCCAAAGAGATGTTGGGGTTTTTGTGGCAGAGGCTGGTTACGTCATGCAACCTGACTTTTAGCATCCCGCTGACCGGATACTGCCAGGTTCCCTTTTTGACCAGACGTTCCCATCGAAAACTGGACAGCTGGCAACCCTACCAAGCTGTTTGTTTGTTGTAAAACAAGCTGTTTGTTTGTTGTAAAAACAACATGGCAGGAAGGGTACCTAGTAATAAGTCACATTCAATGCCCCACCAGCAAGGAGAAACCATCTTTTGCTCCTTAGCACAGCACTCAGCCCAAGGGAGGGGCAGGCCCCCACAGGGCATCCTTTGGAAGCTCGACTTGATGGCTCATGGTTTGAATTATTATTACAGCTGCATCCTAAGCAGCCCTGACCCTACCAGGGATCAACACAGTGGAGGAGGCCACATTTTGGGCTCTCTTTGGACAGAAACAGGCCTGCAGAGCCACTCAGCTCCTGGTACTAACGACCAGCGCTACTGGCCACGAGCGGCTTTAAGCAACTCAGGCCACCCTGTTGTCTAGGGCTCCCACGTACCCGTGAGGGCTGTGGTCAGGCGAGGGGATTCGAACGCGGCTCCCCACTACTCCTAAGCCTGCGCGCTCTCCACTGGGCCACTCCGCCATCGCGCGCGCTCGCCGTTCTCCTCCCTTTTCCCCTGTCGCTCACCAGCTGTCCCTACCGCAGGCGCGAGGAGGCGCCGCTCTCCTATCCCCCCCCGCCAGTTTCCCGCACGCGCCGCCGGCCGCGCAGGCGGTCACGGTTCCGGAAGCGGAAGTGGGCCGCGCTCGCGCGCGAGAGAGTTGTCGGGCCGTCGCCGGGCGTGGTGGTGCGGGGGCTGTTGTCGGTGCCGCTGCCGCTGGGTCCGGTGTGGGGGCGTCATGGCGGACTCGGGCCTCCCCCCGCTGCCCGCACAGTTCAGGAGCCTCCAGCACCATCTGCGAACCGGGCAGGAGCTGGACAAGCGGGAGCCGGTGGTGGCCTATTACTGTGAGTGCGGCGGCGGCCGCGGCAACGGCCGCGCGAGGGCCCCGCCCCCGTGAGCGCGCCCCAGCCTCAGCCCCCCCGACCTACCGGGCCCCGCCCGCCCTCGTCCCGTGACTGTGCCCGCCCCGCCCCCATCGCGGTGTCTGCGCTGCCGCAGGGCCCCCCCCCCCCCGCGACGGGCCGGTCCGGACCGCCCCCTCGCAGGGACAGACCGGTTGTGGGGGGGCTGGCGTTAAGACTAATACAGCAATAGCTGTTGATGATCGCTGTCATACGTAGTTTTGTAGCGCCGCCACATCGGTCACTTCTCATCCGGTGGGATAAATTTCTCTTCGTACAGCGCCTGTTCGGGGGCGACCTCCCCACTCCCCCGCTAACTCTCGGGTATTTATGCCCAAGCCGCAGCGCCTAGCAACAAGCAGCACAGTCAGTGCGGTCCCACCATCACCTAAATATAATAAACGGACCACTTTGCAAGCTGGGATCATTTTAATGAGGGGTTAAAAAAATCGGTGGTCAGGGGTTTCCTATGCCTCTTCGAAATGCACACTGCAAAAAGTGGATTGGTAAAATGGAGAAACAGACTAGGATTGGGGAGACCTTGGTTCTGTTCCCAGATCTGCTGCTGATTTGTGTGTCCTTCAGCAATTTGCTTTGCCCATCTTTTGAGACAGAAGTTAGTTGTGTATAAGTTAATGAATGAAGATTTTAAATATCTCTTTGTTTGAAATCTCTTTCTAACTCATTTGTAGCTGGAAAGGGATTATATTTTCTTAGGGCTTGTATACACTACAGATGCTACAGCAGCACAGCTACAGTGCTGCAGATGTGCTGCCACAGTGTAGACACTTATGTGGCAGAAGGGTTTTTTTCATTTCTGTAGTTAATCCACCCCTTTAAGAGGCAGTAGTTAGGTTGCCAGAGGAATTCTTTCATAGGTTTAGAGTATCTGTATTGGGGTTTGGGCTGGTTTAACTACATCTCTCAGGGATGTGAATCTCTGAACAGCATAGGTAGGGCAACAACACTAGCATTTATGCTGGCAAAACTCGGGTGTGTGACATAAATTTTGCAGACATAAGCGCTTGTGTGAACAGTACTGTTGTTGGTGGAAGACACTCTCCTGCCTACATAGCCATCACCACTTGTTTAGCTGGTTTTATTATGTCAGTGGGAGAGCTCTCTCCTGTCAACAAAATGCAGCTACACAAGCACTCTTACAGTGGCACAGCTCTACCAGTACAGCTGTGCCATTGTAAGTTTTAAGTGTAAACTAGCCCTCCTTTTAGGTGTAGAGCCTGCCTAATTATTTTTGTCTCTTAATTCTTAATAACTTAATTCTTCACCTTTGACATAATTTTCTTAGGAGAACACGTTGTGGAGTTTAGTTTTCAATAATATATGTTCAGAAAGGAGAAAATGGGAAAAGGAGCTTCTTAACCAACAATTTACTAAAGTACTTCTTTGTATACACAGTTGAACACAAAATGCGGGCTTGCATTGTATGAAAAACATGGACCAATCCTGTGCTTCTGAGTTGCCTAAGTCTTAATATCCGGCACATGAATAATATGCTAACATTAGAAAATCATCAGGTTTAATAAGGCACATGTAAAATAAGAAGAAAATTAGTAATTGCTGGATAGTTCTACTAAAACAGAACAGAAAGGCATCTGGTGTGTGACATTAAGCAGTAGCTAGCTCCTAAAGTATTTTCTTTGGTAGTAGAGAGAACACAATGTCTAACTAACTCCATCATACAAATAGTAGTATCACTTAACCGCTACTAATTTCTCTTGTTTTCTTGATTTGTATATTTGTTCTGAAATCTAATGTAAGTCCTCAGTAGTGTGTAGGAAAAAACAAACTTTTTATCACATCTTAATATATTGTGATATTTGTGTGTTCTCTTGTGATATTTGAACTTCAGTGAATAAATACTTAAGGGAGGTGACAAAGTGCCAGTTAGCTTTTTATCATTTATGGTACATCCCTCCTTGAGCTTTAAATTAATGTAGGTAGCCTTGGCTTTCCCATCTGACTACTTAAGTGTGCTTAGTGTATTATTGAATGTAGCTGAAAAAATATGTTCCAATGACATAATGTTTCTCATTACATTACAACTTAAAGTAAAAAGTGATGACACCTTGTATTCAGAACCAAACACTGTTTAGATTCCAAATCCTTTTAAATGTCACAAAGCAAAATAATCAGTCATCAATGAAATCATTTAAAAACTTTGAGTGGTGTTTCATACAAATAGACATGCTACCTATCCCTAGCAGCAATCTGTTCTTACTATACTGTAAGGCAGGGCTCGACAAATTTGCTTCGGAGTTAGCAGCCAGCCCGAAAATTAAGGAGCCAGACAAGGTGGCCAAAGCACAGTGGCCGCTCTCCCCTCCCAGCCCTGCCCCGTCCCCACAATGTGGGCCCAGCAGGGCCCTGTCCGGAGCTCAGCAGCTGCTCTCCCCTTCTGGCCCCGCCCGTTCCCACAACGTGGTCTCAGCGGTGGCCACTCTTCCCACCCTGCCCCTCTCCCACAACATGGGCCAGTGGCGCGGTGCCCTGTCCCAAGCCCAGGGGCTACTCCCCCACAGGAAAAAAACTAGGCACCAGACTTAAATTTTTTGGCAACCTTGCACCCGGGGTTTGTTGAGCCCTGTTGTAAGGCCCCAGTCCTGCCATGTCTGGTGCATTGGTGTGCTGGAGAGTCCCTTTGAATTCCCTATTTTGGGGATTCCATACAGGCATAAAGAACTGAAAGATCGAGGACATAGGCTTCAATCCTGCAAATGTGTGTGTTTCACTTTACTACAGTGAGTAGTCTATTGACTTCTTGTTACTATTCAAGGTAATAAAGTTAAGTATGTTCATGAGTGTTGGTGGTACCCGGGCCTAAGAGCATTTCTGCAAATTGTTTAGCAGTAAGACTGTCAGCAGTGACCATTCGATGATATTACTGCTATACAAGGATGGAGCCAGAACTGATTTTCTGGCAGAGCCTGTGATTGACTCGAGAGGGCCTCGGCCACGTCCTGCTTCCAGTCATGTGACTGGAAGCAGGAAGTTTGGGAAACTACCGGGCTGAGAAATTAAGCTGCTGGATGGCCGCTCCAGTTACCTTGGCAACTGGAGCTTCGGGCAGCTTAGTGATTCTCCACCTTTCGCATCCCAAACTTCCAGCTTCCGGTCTTGTAGCATGAAGCAGGAAGTTCAGGTAGTGACCGGCCGAAAGCTGCCTGACACTCCAGAGTAGTTTAAGCCAAGTGTCAGCAACAGAAGCAACAGATTGGGTGGGTCTGCTTTCAAAGTGGGTGGACCCTGGCCCACCAAGATCCACCAGTAGCTATGCCTCTGTTGCTATATGCAACTTCCTTTTGTTTTTCCCTCCCATGTCAACAGATAGTGGGTGTTTAGAGTTGTGTTTTGAACAGAGCTTGGTAGTTGATTTGGTGGTCAGGTTTTCTACCTCTAAATGCTGAACATATTCTCTTAGACCTCAGTCCTTCACAGTCTTCAGATGTGCTTAACTTTACACACTGTGGGTAGTCCCACTGCCTACATTATTTCCAAAATAAACAATTCGACTATTTCTGGCAATCCTCGGTTATATCTGGTAATGAATGGAGAGGAGACCCTTGAATATGACTGATATGTAGCTATATCTTTAACTAATCATATTCAAACCAGTATATAATCAAGAGCTTTACATAGAACTTTAAAATATTACATTCTTTTCTAGTCCTTAAAACAATAATCAATCATGCAGGTATAACTGATAGAAAAAAAGAGTGATGTATTTAGTTCTTGGTGACCCATGGTGTGAATTTATGCAGTCTTAGAGATTTTCTCTTACTGGGTTGCATTCTGTAGAGAAATCAAAGTGCCAGCTAAAAATCAAGAAGCAAAGTGTATTAGTGAAGTAGCATAAATTGCAAAATATTGTTTGTCTCACAAAAACAGCAAACAAATTTTTAAAGAAAGATATACATTCGGATGTGTTTTATTGTTAGATTATAATAGTTCTAAAGATTACACCTTGGTCTTGAACTACTTTTATTTTAAATTGTGTATTGTAAAATACTTTTTTGAAGCATTTCCTTTTTTTGGCTGCATTAAATGGTTTGGGTTAATCATATGGCAAGTTCTTCTGAATGGTGCTTGTTCAGTGCCTGGCTGTTTCCACACCCCAGTAATGATCAGTTGATTTAACAGATTTAATAGGTAGTAATGACTAGAAAAAAAAGTTATGCAGCTCCACTAGAGAAAAGGGCACAGGTGATTAATAGTGAACAAGGTAGAATTCTTTCTACATTAAGTAATATGGGTGGGAAGGTTAGATTGTTTAATAGAGTTTCATGACTTTTTTAAGGGATGTCATTTTCTAAACACAAGGAGGCAGACTTTGATAGTAAATCACTGGCCTATTCAATATCTAAAGAAAAAGCTGTCCCCAAGTAATATCAAAAGCAATCCAACTCAAAACTAAACTTGCAAAATCAGTGTCTGAGAGAGAATTACTTGTTTCTGTAAGTGTTCACTTCTGTTATAAAGTTTTGATGGAGGAAACTTCTTCAATAGTGATTTTTTCAACCTTTCACTGTTGACTCTTTTCCAATGAGACTTTAAATTCTCAAATTATATTTATTAGCTAAATCATGTTCTTGTTACCTTTAAATTAGAACAACAGTAAGTATTGAGTGGTATGCAAGTGTATTGACAAGCAACACTACTGTCTTTCAACACTTCATAGAATGTACATATTGGGTATAGAAATACCATATAAATTAAGTATAAAATAGTATAAGTGATGTAGTCAGTGTGTTCCATCAACTTCTAAGAAGAAGAGAGATAGGACCTGATTCTGATAACACAGTGATATACATTTGAAGTATCTCTGTTGAAATAGTGGGCTTAAATTGGTGTAAAACTGGCGTGAAAAGAATCCGATCCCTAGATTTTTTTCAGATCTTCCTCCCCAATCCCACCATCTTCAGATTCATCTTTTTGACTGAAAAGAAGCATCACAGATGATGACAGTTGAAAAAGCCCTTACTCACCACATGCATTAGTGATTTTCCTGAAATGCAAGGGAAGAAAGGGTATACAAGATTTCAAGCTGCTTTCTTCTCCCAGTACTCCAGCTGGCCATTTTTTGATTGAAAAGCTGAGTGGAACAGAGCAAAAAGCCCCATACCAACATTTTTCAGCAGCTAAATGCGGTTCTTCCACTTTGCGGAGTTTGGGGAGGAATAAGATATTAGCGGATACAACGTTTTCAGTTACAAACTGAATGTAAAGCTCTGTATTTTGTAGGTGGCCAAATAGCAAATAAGTGTTTACAGCACATATATTCTGTTTGCAGAAGTTAAAATTACTGTATAACAACATGGTCAGATATCCAAAATAATTAGCTGTTCTGAATAATACAACTTTGTTATATGCAATTTAAAATTTCAGTAGATCAATCTAATTTTTTTTCTTGTAATAAGAGACAAAGAACAAGGAAGCACTGGCTTGCCTTCTCTTTCTGAAGCTGGCATCTGTGCAGTGTATTGTTTTCTTTGTAGTTCATTCTGCTTAGCATTACTGATCCATTTCTGTCTTTGTTTTATACAGCAACTATAGTTTAGACCTATCCCCTTCCCCTGTATTTGACATAATATGTTGTTTAATGGAAAACCTATTTTGTGTTTTTCAAAACTAGTACCAACTAAATTACTCAAAGTGTTAACATTAGTGGTAGATTTAAAAACTGGAATATTATTAAGGCACAGGACTAATTAGAGACATTGAGAAATATTTTTCCCATTGCACTCAGTTATAGTCACATAACATTCTGCAGTAACTTAATATATTTTTGCTTATTAGGAAAGTTTTGAGTACCCATGTAATATTATTTGAAGCAGTATATAACTAAATGGCATTAGAGAAATACAAATAATACAGAGATACTGGCTCCTTTCTATTGAAAAAATTCCTTAAGTCAATTATGTGCTTCATACACTTAACTAGGGCCTATTATAATTTAAAAACATAAAATATTGTGCTCAGATATCTATGAAAAGATCAGTTCTATGGAGTTGCTAGGTACTGATAGGAAACACATACATGTCTGCAACAAAGTTTCTTCGTAGAATATTTGCTACTAAGATTTCAGGGTTCAAACTGATTCACATGTTTTCCATGATTGAACAATTTGTTTTCCGTATTACTAATAGTAATTGGAAAACGGATTTTATGGGGTTTTTATAAGTGTTTGATGATGCACATCTGATGATTTGTGGTTACACGTTAGGGAATAGATTTTAATCTTTTGTCTTCCTAGAATATTTAGAAATAAGACATTTAGTTTGTGGTGTACTGTTATACTTATAAAATAAAAGACTAGCAGGATCTTATTCAGGGGGACAAGGCAATATGCCACGTTTATTGTACATGTAAGAATATTAAAAAGCAGTCACATTCATACGGTTCTGCAAGCTGGTGTGATATAATTACCAGTCTTTATGCATTGCTCGAGCCAGCCTAGTGGCCAACTAGGCTGGGCACGAGGAGGGAGCCAAGCCTCTGTGAGATGTGAATCCAATGCTCCAAGATGACAATTGCAGAATGAGACCCAAATTTTGCATGTTTTTACCCATTTTTTATACTTGCTGGCTCTCATGTAAGTGTGTGGGCCTTGTTGTGTCATGCTGCCTCTATGTTCAGTATAGCTGTTAATCACCAGCTAATTGCAAGCATGACTATTCTCTTATTTCTATACTTCCTTTGTTCCCAGTGTGGATCCTGCTGTACTTTAAGGTCGTTAATTTGCACTTTACAGTCCTTGATAGGTATTCTTGAGCCTTCATGGCTAGGATGGCAGTTGATATCTTCACTCCCCTTTCTGTTGTTAAGCAGTTTTCGGTTGGTGTCTTTTTATGCCCTGCACATAAATTCTCTTTGTGAAAGTGAGGAATGTATCAGGATACTTTTAAGTTCAATAATACAAGTTTCAGGAAAGAGCTCACTTCAAGAAACTAAAAAGATGGAGTCCACTTACGCCACACTAAATAGTACTATACCATTTTCATAAACATTTCTCTCTAAGTGTATCTCACTTATACAGTAGAACAAGGAGTCTACATCTTATTTGTTTGCACAGCTCCTGAGGAGGGTTTGAACATACTGGGTAAATTTTAAATGGCCCTTAACTTCAGTTTCTTAAAAATGGGTTTCCTTCATCCTATATCTCAAGTATTTTCCTTCCTCTGCTTTAGTTTGTGGGCACTTATTCCTTTAAGAGGATTGTAAGGGAAAAACTGTACTCTGATGCCTTTGCCCTTATTGATGTAGCGGAAGAACAGGTAGTTGTGTGTTTAGAAGCAAAGTCTTGTGAAAAAGGTTAATAAAAGTTAATAATTGCCAAATGTATTTGATGGAGTTAGAACAATGAAATCAAACTGAAGGTGTTCTTTAAAAATAATTTAAAATACTAGGGGACAGAGAAAAATGGAAATATAGAACAGATATGATTCAGAAATTAAAACTTGTGTACTAAGCTATGTATTCTTTGTCCTAAGTAAACTGTGAAACCTACAATTTACCCATTGGTCAAAGAACAAGTTTCTGCCTAGGAGCTCAGTACAGTCCTGAGGATCATAGAGCCTCCATTTTAACCTCTTTCAGAACGTTCTTTACACCGACTCATTCTTGCGAATCTAGCCCTTTAAAAATGGCCAGGACAAAATGTTTTTCAGTCAAATGAAATGTTTAATTTAACCTTAAATGGACTTCAATTTGCCAGATTTTTCTGGAATTTTACAAATTTGTTTTGGGTGGTACTGATTTTTTGTTTTTGTTTGTTTGCCAGCAAAATGAAAAAACAGTGATTTGCCTAGCTCTAGCCCTAATCCATTCTGTCATCCAGATAACTATAATTCCCATTGGCATCTCCCTGGAAATTGTCATTTTGGGCAAAATTCCCTGCAAAGGAGCCCAGGTTGATATCAGCATCTCCGCCCTCTTGTCACTTAGAGCTTGTGTACATAGCAAACTTAATGCGGAGTAAGCATGAATGTGAATATAAATCTCACCAGCGATTCCTCATTAACTCCCTGTGTGGACACTCTGACTGTGCACTAGAAGTGCCTTTGCACTTTAAATTTGCACCTTAGCTTACTCTGCACTAAGTTCCCTGTGTTCCCCATCCCCTCCTCTATTTCAAATAAAGGAGTGGGGTTTTTTCTTGGCTAAGGAGAGCTGGATAAGATTTAAGTTGGAGCTAACAATGCTACTTCTTCAGTAGCTCAGATATCGGGGTTGTTACAGAATGACATAAAGTACTCCTTCCCACTAGAGGCTTTGTACTCTGAAGTCATCCCAACCCCTACTGGCCTGGGACATGACAAAATCTAGCTATTCAATTCATATGGCTCAGATATCATGTATAATGCTTCAGGGCCGACAGAACAAACCATCTTCTGTAGCTTTCACAGATTGTAGTTGCTCAAGAGTTATTTTTCTTTTGCGTGTGGACAGTTCCCATTTTTTTACTACTTCCTTTGAACAAGCTGTGTAATCTTAGATGTGGTAACTCATGACTGCAGTTAATTGAACTTGTCTACTTCTAATTTTCATGTAATTTCTCAAGTATTTAAAAAGGTCTCACTTGCCTTTTTACTAAACTCGTACTAATTTCTAATATCAAATTTAGTGAGTTTTCTTCACAGTAATATATTGGACCAAAGTAGTGATCTGAAGTTAAAAAAACCAATAATATCTCTACAAGATTGGCTTTCATAGGGAATATGGGTAGTTGCCTTAACAATACCAATAATTAGAACTGTAACCTTTCCATTGCATACAGAATACTATTGTTTTTGTCTTTTATATGAATTAAGTGCTCAGAATAGGTTTGAGATAGACAGTCTTGAAGATTGATGTTCTCATCAATTGAATGGGTTGACAGTTGCACTACAAAATTCCCCAAATGGCTCTGAAAATGTAGCTCAGTCTTTGCCTGCAAAAACCAGCTCTAGGGATGAGTGTATTTCATTCTTCAACCTGCTAATCTTGTAAGTTTCTAACAAAGACAAAGGTATCATTTGTGATAAATTTTCACACAGGCCATTAAAGAGAGGAAGGGAGTTCCAGTGTTGGGGCAATAGCCAAAGATGTGGCTGGTCTGCCACAGTCAAGTCCCTGGTCTGCCACAGACTTTTTCTGTAACCTTGGACAAGTCACTTCGACTTTCTGTGCCTCAGTTCAGTATCATAAAACGGGGATAATAGTATTCCCCTATCTCAGAAGAGAATTGTGAGGAGTTCTGAGTTGATGAGTAACTTATTTTATTATGAGGCTTAAGTTCAGAATCTATTACATTGTATAAAACTTTTAACTTGGAAAGCCATTGATTTGCTATTGTTAGCTCTATTTAAAGTATTTGGGATGTGCAGAATATCTAGTTGTTAAAGTTGAAATAAGTTTTTAGGAAGTGCATTAACTCTGACAGTGTACTTGGAGATAATTTATTATTTTAATTGTTTTGTGGAAATGCATTAATCTGGCCATTAAAGACACGGGTATTAATACTGACCATTTAAAAGATTAAAGCCTGATACTTTTTAGGTAATGTTTGCAAATCTACAGATCAAGGTATTGCCTGTTGTCTGCTTCCTCATAGTCTTTTAAACTTTTTCTGTGTTTGCTTTGACCATAGCCAGCATCTTCATAGTGCTTTTGTGGGCAGCCCCAAGGTCCTTTTTCTTTGATTGAGAGCTAAAGTACTATTTTTGTCTCCCTTGAGTGTAAATGAACAGGTTATTCATCAACATGACCATGAGTATCTGCTAATGAAAGTCAGCTATTTCAAATTCATGTATGTATTTAAAAACTCCTAGGTTTTAGAGAATAATAAAATAAAATTTTACTCTGACTACATACATTGATAGCTATATTGCTGTGCAGTATTTATACTAGCTAGATCAGACTTCTAGTTAGTTGTTTTATGTACTTTATGTAGGAGGACCAGAAGTTGATCTTTAAATAACAGCACTGAGAGACCAGAGCTTGGAAGAGTGAAATTGATCATTCTTTTTTCTAGGAGATTTTAATGGAGATTTGTACAGCCTATTTGTATTACCATCTGAACTTCAGAGTTGTAACATGTGTTTGTAATTGCAAATATAACTGGCTTTTCCGATTAATTAATTTTATTTAACAAGCTGCTGTTCTGTAGAGAATAGTATGTTTTGAAGTAGTTGTTTATAATTTTCAATAAGGTGCATGGCTGTCCTTAAACTTTTTTTTTTAATTTTCAAATTTTATTAACTCTGACAAGTCATCACAACACTAAACGTACACTGTCCTTAAAACTTCTACAACTAGCTTTCATCTTCCCACTGTCATTTTTATTCATAGACTGAAACAGAAATATGAGTTTTCCTGCTTTTTCAACTCCGTCATTTTCTTAGCTTTGAGTGAATAATACCAAACAATGAAAATATTCTCTCTTTGTCTTCTGGGGAAGCTACTGCTGTGAAAAGTTGGCTTAGCATCTGAAGGAACTCTGTTTCAAGGTGCCTGGCTAATGATTTCCACCAGTTCAGGGGAATGACTTTGTTCAAAACATCATCAGTAAATATATACTATTTAAATTGTCCCACTCCAGCCCTGACATTTATTATGACTGGCATAACTGAGGAGTGATTTTGAGATACCCATGCCATGGCAGCAGCATCTTCTTCAGATGTTAGGCATCTATCTTTATATCTGGGATCGATAGTGTTCTCAAGAAAATGAGATGGAGTTAGTGCTTGATCCATTTGCTTCTTTATTGCCTGCAGTTTAACTTTCTGTTGAGGTATTTCTTTTTTCAGTGTCACTTGAAGTGCCTTCGAAATTTCGACAGCATCAGCAATGCAGCAAGTTTCTCTGAAGTTTGTTAAGGCTATGGATATAGGCTTCTGTATACTGAGCATATCCTCTACATTCCTCTTTAATTCAATGTTAGATACTTTGGATGAGATACTTCCATCTATTTTATCAGTTTTCTTCACAAAGGTTTATGAGAATAGGCCAGTTCTTAATTAATTGTTCAAAACAATCAACCACAGAATTCCATCAAACATCTTGAGGGAGAATTAGTTTGGATCCTCCTGCTGTCTTCAGTGAAGCTGAAGCAAAATGGTTGCTATGGAAGTATTTTGAGACTTCAAAAACATTTTCTTTTTCTAGAGAAGACGTACTGAAGTCTTTGGCTAAAAGATGCATCAAATGGGCACTGCATCCGTATGTTATTAAGGAGCATCCTTCCATATCTTCTTCTAAGTATCTTCTCATTTTTGCCACATTTGCAGCATTGTCTGTGACAAAACTGCACACGTGACAGTTACATTTTTGTTGATCATTTATTACAGCTTTCACTGCCACTTCTTTTAAATATTCGGTTGTGTGGGCATTTCCTGATGTATCTATTGTTTCTGAGAGACATGCAACCCCCATCTTCTGTTGTCACACAGGCACATATTACTGGATCATTGTGTACATTGCTTCACCCATCAAGGCTTAAACTGGCAAATTTCTCCTCAATATTTCTTGTACACTAATCAAGTTCCTTCTCATACACTGTATCTAGCAATCTTCCACCAATGTCTGCTCTACTAGGTGGAATGTAGCCTGGTCGTAAGGACTCAACCATGTCAATGAAGTGTTTGTTGTTAACAATGCAAAAAGGAGAATTTGTAGCATAAATGGAACTGAGCAATCTTTTCTTTTATGGTGTCTTGTTGGTATTTGCTGGTCCTTACTACAGACCCATCCATGGTGGTGGTTTTACTGGATGATTGAAATCTTTTGCTTGCTACTGATACTTTGTTTTCTGAAATACGTTTAGTTGCAGCACCATGGCTAAAAGCACCAATGGATGACTCGGAAGTTGTTGCAGGTAGACAGTCACGGTCAAAGTCCCTTATGCTTCAATGGGATCCTGAAACAAAATTCAGAAATGATTTTGAATAGTCATTCTTCTCAGTTCTTCTCACTCTATTATTCAGTTAATCATTTACATTTTTTTCAGCAAGGATGCAGATCTGATTCCAATTTACAAAAAAAAAGCTAAGATTGACCACTTAAGAGTGCACTTAATTTTGGAGTAAGCCCTGATAAAACTCACTGGAACTTCTGTTTTTTTAAGAAAACCAGTATAGGATGGGGTTTCCTTGGGAAAGCTGAGTTATGCTGAAGTAAAATAAGGAATAGACTTATGGCATCACCATTATGGTCTTTGGTCATGATGTTCCAAAATAAGGGGCATGTATTATATAATATAAAATAAGAAAATGACACCCAGTGGCAAACTGGCAACTCTAGATTTCTCTTACTGCAGCTTTCTGTACCATATACTTGGGTGAAAGATTCTAAACCTAGTTAACGAATTAAACAAGCCATAAGGATTAGCCAAACTAAACTTTCTTTTCTAGCAACATCCAACATAGCAAACAGCTTGGGAATTTACTTGTTAAATCACACTTATGCTAAAAGGCATAGAAAGAGTCTTACAGAATGATGCATTGCAAACTGAATTATTTAAATTGCTAATCAGTTGATCCACATTGTTCTTCAGACATATCCACATCTTCATCCATGTCATTTTCTCCCAATATGCAGTTTTTATTATCATGTTTCATTCTTGCAACTAGGCCTTGCATTTCCTCCTTGCACTACTTGCACTTCGCACATTTCCCTTTTTTACCCAGGGAAGGAATTTCTTCAAAATATTCCCACATGGGGTCTCTCTTATGCCCAGAAGCCAGGACCGTTTTTCTGTGGCAAAAGTGATGGGGAATATAGGAAGCTCTGTGTCTACTGAATAATGTCTTCTCTTTTTCTTTCCAGTCCAGTCCACTGTTCCTTTCTATTCTGCCTCCATCTTTTGTCTCTGTCTTTAAAACAGTGTCTTAACTAACTCCTCTGCCTTGGTTTGACCCAGCTCCACAACTGCATAAGCACAGAACAACAGCAATCCTATGGAGCCTGTGTCTTTCTTTGCACATGTGGCTTTATCTGCTCAGAAACTGAAACTGAAACAGAAACTGAAAGCCCAGAACTTTCAAGAAGCAAGTGCTGGTAGTTAGGCTGGACAGAGTAGAGCCATTCATTCATTTTTATGAGACTGTAAGTGTAGGTTTAGCATGTTTGTGATGAGATTTAATTGTAACGGCTATTTTTTAAACAAGAGAGAAATTTAGTATTTTATTGAATTTTTTTTTTAAAAAATCTGATTTAAATTTTAAAAAATCCAATTTTTCTTTAAAATCATTTATTTTATCCACCCTGTGTAAAAATGACTGGAGCTTAAGTTCCTACTTGCCTACGTCTCTTGAAAATGAAACGACAGTCTCCTATGTTATTTAGGCTATCTTTCAAACTTTTAAAACTAGCAGATCTCAACCTCTTCCTCCTCATTTTTATGCATAGAATAGAAGAGAGACAAGTTTTTCCTGCTTTTTCAACTCCCAGTCAAGTTTGAATGAATAAATTACTCTAAATGGAAAAATAAGTCTTTCTGTGCTTGCAAAAGAGGCTACTGCTGTCAAAAGCCAATTTAGCACTTCAGCAAGGTATGGTTTCAGGTGCTTAGCTAGTGACTTCCACCAGGTCAGTGGTGTGACTTTCTTTAAAACATCAGCGGCAAACATGTATTGCTTGAATGGTTCACCTCCAGCCCTGAAACTACTTATGGTTGGTATGATTTGATGGGTGACTAGTAGATGTCCATATCACAGCAGCAGCATCTTCTTCAGCAGTTAGGCATCTACTCTGGTACTTTGGATTGAGAATATTGACAAGAAAATAAGGTGGAGTAAGTGCTTGATTCATCTGCTGCATTACTGCCTGCATTCTAAGTTTGTTGTTGAGTATTTCTTCAGTCTCTCTTAATTCTTGCCAAATTTGAGCAACATCAGTAATACAGCAGCAATGTTTCTGCAGTTTGTTCAAGGCTATGGAAATAGATTTCAATATATTCAGCATGTCTTCTATGTTTCCCTTAATGCATTGTTGTCTACTTTGGCTATGATAGTTTCATCTATTTTGTCATGATTTTCATCATAAATTGTCATCTGAGTTCTTAATAAATAGTTCAAAACATTCAACCGCTAAATTCTATTGTACATCTTGGTGGAGAAATAGTTTGGATCCTACTGCTTTCTTCGGTGAAGTTGAAATAAAGTGGTTGTTACAGAAGTAGTTTTCAATTTCAACAATATTTTCCTTTATTCCTAGAGTTTTACTTAAGTGTTCAGCTAAAATATGTATCACATGAGCTCTGTACCCATATGTTGCAAGTTTCATGTTCCCGTCATTATCTTCTAGATTTCGTCTCAGTATTGCTCCATTTATGTTATTGTGTGTGACAAAGCTACACATTTTGTTAACAGTTTTATAGTGTTTATTGCTACTTTTTAGTATTCTGCTGTATGGGCATTTCCTGATGTATCAGTTGCTTCTGTAAGATAGATAGCTCCATCTTCTGTTGTCAGACAAGCACAACAGGATCATTGTGTACATTGCTTCACCCATCAAGACTCAGATTAAGGAATTTCCCATCAATGTTTTTTGCACACTGTTCAATTTCTTTCTCATACACTGTATCCAGCAACCTTCCAGCAGTGTCTAGTTGTAACGACTGAACCAGGTCAATTAAATGTTTGTTCTGAACAAGATGAAAGGGGGAATTTGTTGCATAAACGAACCAAGTAATCTTTTATCTCTGGAGTCTTGTTGGAATTTGCTGGTCCTGATTACAACTCATCTATAGTTTTAATGGATGATGAAGACTGTCCCCCCCATTTTTTAATACAGGTGAATTACTGTCTGAAATGTGCTTAGTTGCAGCACTGCTGATGGTATCAGCAGATGATTCTAAAGTTGTAGACATTGCAGAAGGTGGATGTTAATAACCCCTTGTGTCTAAGATTTATCCTGAAACAAAATGGTAAAGGAAGTCACTCACTCACTGAATGTTACTCAGTGCACTACTTAAAAAAAATTTTTTTTAAAAAGCGATTGTAAATTCAAGATTCCTCCTACTGCAGCTGTTTATACCATAGTTTAAATGATACAATTTATTCTAAGACAAGTATTATAGGGAAAATAATTAATAAATATAAGGATTATCTTAATCTGTTTAAACCCTTATTTCTAGCATATCAAACTGGTTGAAAAAATGGTTTTAAAAGTTAAAATTAATAAATGCCTATTAAAACTTTATTTTTAAACAGGAAATCTTGGCCTAGGATGTTTGATTATATTGAGCAATAAAAATAATTGCAGAAGTCCAGCAGTGACAGTAATAATATAATTGATAAATATTCCCACAACAAACTAACATGGCAATTATATTTTGCATACAAACATTTTGAAGGTAATAAGTAATCAATCTGCATAAAACACAAATTAATTTCAATAATCTGCCAAATTATCTTTTACTAACATAGGTAGGATATGGTAGGCAGTCCATAAGAATGGGGCAAAAATAAGTTTACTAACCAATTTATTCTGATTGTTCAGATATGTCCACATCGTCGTATTCAAGGTCACTGCTTTCTAAGGAGCTTTTTTCATGATATTTCCAGGACTTCCATCTCCTTGTTGCACCATTTACATTTGGCACATGTTCTTGTTTTATCCAAAAGTACAGGAGTTTCTTGAAAATATTCCCCAATACAGTCTTTTTTACGACCTGCAGCCAAGATGTTTTTATTTCCTCCAGGTCCCAGGTGTTGAAATCAACACTAGAGGCTGCACTCTGAATAATATTGTCCCTTCTTCCCACAGTGTCCTGCTTGAACACAGGCATTGGGGCCTGGCCTCTGATTCCAGGAGACACCATCATGTATTGGATCAGGATCATCAATTGAGCCAACCTGAGTGGTCTCTCATGCCTATTTTATATCTTCTCCCTACTGACTGGCTCAGTTCTTAAATTATGAATATTTGTAAATCAGCTTGCCATAGAAGTTTATAAATTCAGGCTTTAATATATTTTTATTAAATTTGGGTTTCATTTTAAACAGGTTTATTTTTAAAAAGAAAAGATCACTATAATTTAAATAACAAACTAAAAAATCAGATTTAAATTTTTAAAAAAATTAACTTTAAAAAGAATTCTTTTTTTTTCTTAAGTCCACGCTCCCAGAGAGAGAACTACTTATTCCATCCTTAAAATTGGTCCCTTTTGGCCAGAGCAGAGGTACGTGGTGAAACAGAATTAGAAGCTAGCCACTACCAATCCTCTCAGTTCTGTGGATAGAACTTCATTTGCTACAATTTTCTTTTTATTTAGCTCTAAATTCATTTAAAAAGAAAAAAATATTCAGTTATTCTGGCTGAAAGCTGGACTAATTTAAAATGTTATAGAAAAGAGCTATGCACAAATCAAAGACAAACCACTCATAGTGAAATTGTGCTGTGCATTAGCAAAGGAAGAATTATTTGTGTGACGCAAATAAAAGCAGAACAGCTTGTTCACTATAAAGCTCACTATAATTTCTTCCAGTACACCCACACTTAGTATTTACTGAACAAAGATGAAGGGCAACAAACTGAAACATAAATATTTCAGTTCCTTGGAAAAATATTTTTCTGCGAATTATTACTTGCCAAGTCTTTATGACTTGGAAGATAAATGTCCTGTTTAAAAAAAAAAAAAAAAAGCACGAAAAGAAATAGAAACAAACTATGTTAATGGTTAGTAAAACATATTTCTAGCTTTGTGTATAAAAAGATTTAAAGTGATTTCAATAATATATTGGTAGCAAGTATTCCTACTTGCAATATTAAATAATGGTGATAGAAGCTTACTTAACAAACCTTTCTTTACCTCTCCACCATCCCATTCTCTGCATGTTGATTTAGTTTTGCTTGAAATTTGAGCAAAGGTAATATAGTTATGTAATTATAGATTAAGCAAATTGCATGAACCAAAAAGATTAAATTAAACATTAGTAATAAGCATCTTTTATTCATCTTCAGATGTCCCATTTCTCTTTCACGTGTAGTGATGAAGATTTATAGGTCACTTATTTCTGACAAAAAGTACCTTAGCTCTTCTAACAAGTTCAGGTTAGGTTTTGGAAATTTTCATGTTCTTGCAGCTGGAATGTACAATTTTAACAGTGGCGTTTATTTCAGAAGTTACAATTGCTTAGCTTTTTCATTGAGTATATTTTTGATCAGAAGGTTTACATCAAGTGGCTGCTTTCATTTTAAGCCTAGCTGTTCATTTTACAGAGATTAGTTGCCTTTAGGGATAGCACTAAATACATTGTTTCAAGTTCAACTGATACAGAGAAGTAATATAAAATGAGTAATATAAAATAATATTAAGGCAAAATGACATCTTGAGCCATTAAGCACTTGTGTAAAGTGTTCTCATTTTTTTAAAAGGAGACATCTTTGGCTGAAATACAATTTGAATATTGTGATCTAGCAAGTGCACAGAGCAACAGGAGAGTGGTCCTATTTGTAAACCAGGATGTGTGCAGGTGCAAGCCTGCCCACTGCTCAAGGCCCTTCCCCCAGCCTAAGAGGAGGAGTCACTGATCCCGGGATACAACTAATTCCTTGGTACAACTAAAGAAAAAACAGGGAGGGTCATGGGGGTCACAAGGTCAGAGAGAGGAAACCAGAATGGGACAATGAGCAGAGAGCCCCGGACAGTGCCCACTGCTCCCGGAAGGTGTCAAGGGAGCCAGTGGACACCGCCCAGAGGAACTCTTGCCTGGATATGTGAGTTCATAAGGGAACGGAAGTAAGCCCCACAGTTGCAGAGTGCTTCCCCTACCCTACCCCCCCTCCCCTCCTCTCCCTGATCTTGTAGAGTGGTAGAAAGCAGGTAGGTAAGCCCCAGAATGATCCGGGCTTTATTCCCTGCAGACTAGCCAGAGGCATTAGAGGGCAATTAGTAGCAGCTGAGGCCAATTAAGGCCCAGGCAGGTTCCTGATAAAAACCCTCTGCCCCAGAGAGACAGGGAGGGAGCTGGAGGAGTAGCTGTGCTGTGCGAAGGAGCTGGGCTCAAGAAGCCAGGAGGACAGAGGGGGGCAAAATAACCCAGGGGAAAAGACTGCAGCCATGAGTACGGTGCCAGCAGCACATAGTTGCTACGCATAGGGCCCTTGGGCTGGGACCCAGAGGAGCAGGCGGGCCTGGGTCCCTACCCTGCTTCCTGGGGAGATGGGGTAACTAGTGATGCCCTGGGACACTACGAGAGACAAAAACGTGAGATCCACTAGGGTGAAGCTGGCCATTTGCCACAATATAAAGCATAAAGAGTATCTCATTCTGTGTTGTGTGTGATATTAAGCATCTTAGCCCCCCTGTGAGGCTATTAGGAATCAAGCATTGTCAAACAAAATAGAATTTGTATGACCTTAGCAAGTAGCATAGCTGTATGTTCTATTGCTTTTGCAGTATCAAGGAAACTAAGATTTCTAGATTTAAGGTAATATAAACAATTCAGTCTATTTTCTTTAAAAGAAAGAAGGAAATATCATTTATGATTTATGATGTTTGGCTTCCTGTAGCAAACTGGTGGGAAAAGGAAGGGATATGGTTTCTCGCTTGGGAGTTGTCCTTGAAGGACCAGCCATCTTTCATATCAGTGTGTAGGGCCTAGTAGGTTTTGACCTCTGGCTATTAGGTGTCTGTTAAAAATTTCAGTAAAGGAACAATATGGACTTGGGAAGAAGATTTTGACATCACTGCCTACTGCTCAGTGAAGATATTTGCTCATTGTGCATTTACAGTCAAAATAACAAGTACAGTAAGCCCTTATTCTTAAAATGCTTTCACATATGCTTAACCTCACTATTGGAAGCAGTTGGACTACTCACCATAGTAAAATTTAGTATGTCTTTTCAGGATCGGGACCTTAGTTTTCACAAGCAACAGGATGGAGAAAAATATAATGCTTATGGCTTTTCCTCAACTGGAATACTTTGGTCACCCCATCTTTAAAATGGTTTTTCTAGAAGGGTTTTAGAGAAGGGTCAGAAGAATGATTAGGGGCATGGAATAACTTTCATATGAAGAGAGACTGAAAAGATTAGGATTGTTTACCTCAGAAAGGAAACATCTGAAAAGTATATAAAATAATGAATGGAGGAAGAAGATGAAACATGTCTGTTTTCTTCTTGTTGTGGGAGAAAGGGGAGAGTCAATTAAATGGAAAGGTGACACATACAAAAGTGAAAACCAAGAGGTATTTTTGCCTAAATCTTAATTAGATCATTACAGATGTTGAGTCCATAAATTTAATAGCGTTCAAAAAGGGATTAGGTACTTATATTCATAAGAAGAATATCTAGAGTTTTTGTAGTTAATTCTAGCAAATTTTGGAGGAGATCTTAAACCTCATACTTCCAGTTTTATGCCAGTCTATTTAACTGTAGTAATTAGGAGAACAAATGTAGGAGACAGATTATTCCACTTCTGCCTAATGCAGTGTTTCTTGGAAGCTACTTTGAAGCTTCTGTTGCTGGCCATTGTCAGAGATAGGATATGGACTAAATGGTTCATGGATCTGATCCAGTGTGGCAATTTCAGTGCTTCTGTAACTCCAAATTTCCTTTCTTTTTTCAAATATAAGATAGAATTATCAGTTTGCTTTGCACATTAAAAAACATGGAGGAGAAAAGAACTTATGTATTTTTATCCTCAGTTACTGTGACATAGATAAATACAATAAACCAAGAAGAAAAAAGAAATAAAATGGGGAAAATCTGGATTCCATATCCACTACTGTGGGTTGTGCCTTTTTAATTTTTACACAGTATAGAGCATACATTCAAACCTTATTTTTCCAAAGGTATAGTAATTATAGGGGCAACTTCTTAGAATCTCTTCATAAACCACATAATTGTTACTTCTCCAGAAAATATGAAGGCTGAGAGAACAGCAATATACTTTGATTTTTTTACAGTAAGGCAAGGGATCTATTGTTCCTAAAGTAAGGTGTGTTTGTATTGTAAGCATAAACAGCCCTAATGTAGAACTGACACTGCTAATATCTCTATTAATGATGCTGAGCACTTATAAAATTAATTTGAAAAGCAAGCAATAAAATATTCTGTTTGCATTGATCATAGGGTTCTAGGTTCTTTTCTGAAAGCCTTTAAATTCCTCTTTGAATATGTCTTTGTGGATCCCACAAAGTACAGGTACATGTGTACAGGTGTACAGGTACATGTGCCTCATGCATGCAAACTTGAAATCTTTCAAACTACAGTATCCATCAGGGCAGCTCTGTGCCTCCTTGTGCTCCAGTATGAGAGCATAAAGTGTGAAGCAGCTGCGACTCTCCCTCAGTTCCCTTTTACAGCTCATGGCTTCAAGATGGAAGCTGGACAATGTCCAACCCACTCTTTCTCAAGCTTCAACTCAACTTTACTCTGAAGAAATTCCTGTTCACTCTCATCATTTAATTTATTACATTTTTTGGCAGTCCAAAAAAGACAAGGGGAGATCCCCCGCCACACAGTGGGATGAGGTGTTCTGCAGCAGATACCAACATAATGGTGTCTAAACCCACAGGGATTAAACCCTGCTAATTGTGCACTGCAGATGTCTTTTCTGCCTCAGGGAAGGACCTATCCCTGACAAGTGCTCAATCTGGCACTCCTGCACCCAAAAATTGGGAGACACAAGGCTCAAATTACTTCTCTTAGGGAAATCTATGAAAGTCTTACCTGCTTCTGGTGAAGAGACATCTTCCAGGCTGGAGTTGAGGTGGTTATCTACAGCAAGTGCCCATATCTCAAATTCCACTCAGGAGAAGAATTCTAAAAGGACGCCAGTGTCAAAATCCCCAGTACCTTCTTTACCAAGAGCTGTGGCACTGAGTACATCTGTGTCGTTTCCCAAGAAAAGAGACCCAGCACCCATTCTGACTACTCCAGACACCGAGCAGCATACTCACAGAGAGCTTGTCCATAAGGAGGAGTCAAAACATTCCTCCAGACAGGTCTTCCCAAACCCTTGTTGATGTTGAGGGATAGAAGCAAGCTCACCTTTGAGAAATTGCCCTTTGCCCCTTGTCTCAGCACTAGAACTGGTACCAGCACAAGACCCGCATCTCCCAGCGGAGTACATCCCAGAGATGTACTCCTTACTGCCTCACAACTTTGAGCAAGGAATCCTATTCCGTTAGACTGGAATATTACCGTGGGGGAGCTCCAGAAATGCCCTTTACCAAGCACAGGTGCATGGCTGGCAGTGGACAGGCTGATACCAAGACACCATGGCTTTACTGGCCTTACTAAGGCCCAGATTCCCAGAGGCCAGAATGGAGCCCCATCATGTGTCAAGAAAGAGAAAGAGGTCTCCATCGTCATCAGTTGTCAAGATCTCCCACATCAGAACCAAAGGAACCCCCTTGTGAGGATGCAGAGGCTGCTCAGGAAAATCTCCGATTGCCTTCCCCACCTAAGGCATCCTTTTCTCTGGGTGAAGCAGTAAACTTGGCCCTGACAGTGGCCATCAATGACTTTAAGATCTTCAAAAACCTGTTGTTGAGAATAGCTGCAACTTTGGACATCAAGACAGTGGTGAACTAAGAGAACATGCACAACCTATTTGATATCCTTACCTCCTCAGGGCCAACAAGGATTACCATATCAATCAGTGAGAGCGTGTTGGACCTAGCAGAGGAACTGTAGCATACCCCAGCCTTGCTTCCCCCTACTGCAGAGTAGAAAAGTATTATCAATTTCCACCTAAAGTCTTCGAACATTTTTGTACTTATTTGACATCAGTTCATTTGTGGTATTACAGTCCAGGAAATGACTAATTTCACAAAGAGGACTCCAAAAGATAAGGACTCCAAGAAACTGGGCCTCTTCAGCCCAAAAAACTAATGGATTTAAAGACTAATGGAGCCAAAAGATAAGGACTCCAAAAAACTGGCCATCAGGAAGATTAGACTTGAAATTAGACGCAGGTTTCTAGCCATTGGAGGAGTGAAGTTCTGGAATAGCCTTCCAAGGGGAGCAGTGGGGGCAAAAATCCTAGTTGGCTTCAAAATTGAGCTTGATAAATGTATGTCAGGGATGTTATGATGGGACAGCCTAGTTTGGCATTTGACTGATCTTTGACTACTGATGGTAGATATGCTAATGGCCTATGAAGGGATGTTAGATGGGGTGGAGTCTAAGTTACTACAGAGAATTCTTTCTTGGGTGTCTTGCTGGTGAGTCCTGCCCACATGCTTGGGGTTTAACTGATTGCCATCTTTGGGGTTGGGAAGGAATTTTCCCCCAGGGCAGATTGGAAAAGGCTCTGGGTTTTTTTTGCCTTTGTAACATGGGGCACAGTTCACTTGTTAGTGAGGATTCTCTGTACCTTCAGGTTTTTAAACCATGATTTGAGGACTTTAATAACTCAGTCCTAGGTTAGAGGTTAATTACAGGAGTGAGTGGGTGAGGTTCTGTTACCTGCATTGTGCAGGTCAGACTAGATGATCATATTGGTCCCTTCTGACTTAGAGGCTGTGAGTCTATGGGTATGTCTACACTGTGGTGTGAAGCTGATTTATTTTAAATTGACTTTCACCTGCCAAATTTTAGAAGACGGAGGAGGGTGATCACACCATGCTCATTGCGTCCGGGGACTGTGTCCCCACTAGCCGTGCTTGGGTCGACAATCAAAGCAGTGCACTGTGGGTAGCTATCTCACAGGGCAATTAGTCACAAGCTTTTGGGAAGGTTGTTGTCCTCCCATGATGCAACGTACTACCCCTCCCTTCTTGTCCCAGTCCAAACAAACAAACAATCTCCTTTTTGCACCATTTTTTCAAACTCTTCACTCTCTGCCACGTGCACGCCATCACCTGAGAAGAATGAAGCCCTCTCAGTTCTGCACTATTATTGTGAGTGTCAAATACTCCTTACAACTTACTCTGCAGTATTTTCAGGGGCGAGACAGGAGCCACACTGCTAAAAATTGCAATGTTACAGAGGCCACCTTGCTACAAGTCATAGCCTGCAGCAAACAGGAATTGTTTTGTTCTGTCACACACCATCTGCAGTTGGTGGAGTGCCGCTTCTGGTCCTGGAAAACAAGCAGTGACTGGTGGGATCGCATCCTTATGAGGGTGTGGGATGATGAACTGTGGCTGCAGAACTTTAGAATGCGAAAGGCCACTTTCTTTGAACTTTGCAGAGAGCTCTCCCCAGCCTTGAAATGCATGAATACTCGCTTGGGACCTGCTCTGACAGTGGAGAAGAGAGTGGCCCTCGCTCTGTAGAAACTAGCAACACCAGACAGCTGCTAGTCAGTTGGGAATCAATTCAGAGTTGGCAAATCCATCATCGGAGCAGCTGATATTCAAGTGTGCTGGGCCGTTACTAGACTTCGGCTAAGAAGGGTAGTGACTTTGGGAAACGTGGAGGACATAGTGGAAGGCTTTTCTGCAATGGGGTTCCCAAACTGTGGGGGGGGGGAGCGATAGCTGGCATGCACATCCCTATTTCAACCCCGAGCACCTTGCCACAGAGTATATAAATTGAAAGGGATACTTCTCAATGGTGTTGTAGGCCCTTGTGGATAAAAGAAGATGCTTTACCAACATCAATTTGGGGTGGTCTGGAAAGGTACATGATACATGCATCTTGAGGAACTCAGGTCTGTTAAAAAAGATGCAAGTGGGCACTTTCTTCCCTGACCAAAAAATAAATATTGGCGATGTTGAAATGCCAATAGTGATCCTGGGCGATCCTGCCTACCACTTGCTCCCCTGGCTAATGAGGCCCTATACTGGGCACCTGGACAACGAGAAGGAGCGTTTTAATAATAGGCTCAGCAAGTGCAGCATGGTGGTGGAATGTGCATTCGGATGTTTAAAGGCTTGCTGGCGAAGCATGCTCATTAGGTTAGACCTCAGTAAAAAATATATCCCAATAGTTATCTCTGCTTGTTGTGTGCTCCATAATGTCCGTGAGACAAAGAGGAGAAGTTCCCATTGGGTTGGGTTGTGGATGCTGTCATGTGGACTGGATTGAGGAGGGGGGCATTTGTGTTATTTGACATTAAAATGTCAAAATCATAATGATTCATGTAAGACATGCCATTTCAGGTGCTGTTAGAAAGGTTATAATATGCTGAGTAAGAAGATAATATTTGTGTTCATGTGTGATATGTGTGAAGGAAGTTATGGAGATCTTTGACATACCTGTATTTCAAATTGTGCTGTAGAAGACACACCCCAGACAGAGAGGCCGCAGAACAATAGCCCGCTTAATGGCCCATCAAGACCTTTAAAGAAGCCAAAGGCCCAGGAAGAAACTAAAGGCATACCTGAAGAGTTACCAGGATTGGCCCATGTGACTCTGGACTCCATTTTAGTTCCTGTAAAGTTCCACAAGATGCATGGCCAGAGGCAGAGGGTATATAAGATCAAACCACAGAAACCATTTTGTCTTTGTTCCTGTCCAGCTGTGGACACACCTCTGGATCAACACACTTTCAGCTGAACTGAAGGACTTAGACCCATCCAGGTACTGGATGTATACCAGAGGGACTATACAAGCCTGCAACTCCACAATTGTCCTAGAAACCTGATGTATATGGACTTTTAAATCATTTGTATGTATCTGATTGCTTTAAACCTTTAACATTTCTCTTATTGTTTGTTTTTCTTTTATTAATAAAACTTTAGTTTTAGTTACTAAAGGATTGGCTGGCAGCATGGTATTTTGGGTAAGATCCAAACTTATAGTGAACTGGTACTGTGACTGGTCCTTTGGGATCAGAGGGAATCTTTTAGTAAAGAGCATAGAGTTTAAATAACTGGTCTCTTTACTGGACCTAGTGTCAGTTTGGGAGCTAGAGACTGAAATGCAGTAAAGGGCGCTGTGTGTATTTGCACAGTGGCTTCTTGATAACCAGTGTGGGGAATCAGAAGCACTGTTTGTGGCTAGTTGGGAAGTCTGACTTGAGTGTCACCCACCAGTGCGGGAGAATCTACTCTCCTTTTACAGCCCTGACCCTGGCATTATCAGTGGGCTACCCTGGACATGGACGGGTCACAGAGGCAAATAGATTGGCTGCAAATTTTGAGCAGCAAGATGCCACAGCAATGCTGAGAGCCAATCACAGAGTGCTGCACCTCAGGGAAGCATTGGAAAACTGCTTTTGCAATGAGACACAACAGTAATGTGCATTAGTTATCACTTTGCATCCTCTCCCCCACTGAGCCAGTGCTCCCCACTTCCCTCTCACCCATCGTTCCAATCCCCCTCCTTCCCCCTCCTGTTATTCCCTTATCTATAAATAAACAGTAATAGATTGTGAAGCAGTATGTTCCCCCCAACCTTTCCCCTCCCCCTCCGATCCTTCTGCCCCACTTCCTCCTTTCTTTACTCCATTTTTGTCAATAAATAAAGACTAATGAATTGTAAAGAAGTACTTTCTTTATTGGTGATCCTTCACAAAGGGCGAAAATGGAATAAAATGGAAGGTTCCACATGCATTGTGTGGGGCCAAGGATACAGAACTCATTTTGGCTGTGCACAATTATACATCCCCACTCCTTAAAGGAGCCGTTGCCTCTTTCTGCTCACCTCAACCGAGGTGAGGGGTGCAGTACATATTGCACCCTGCTCAACCTCCTCCTAGACCACTTTGGGGTGGGAGCTGTGTTGCAAATAGCTCCTGGCTTTCAGGGAGAAGGGATACCTAACTCACTTGCCCCCCATTCTTATCATCATCATCCTTGGATTTGTCCTCATTCATCCTGGCCTCGGGTTCCCCTGGTTATGCTGCATGGTGACACAGTGGTGGGGTCTCTGCAGAGAATCGCATGCAGCTCGTAAAAGCAGCATGTTTTGGGTGAGGAGCCAGAACAGCTGTTAGCTTCCCTAGTTTTTGGATAATCCTGCCGCAGCTCTTTGATCTTAATGAGGCACTGCTGCACATCTCTGTTGTTGTGCCTCTTCTCCAATGTGCCGTGAGACATCTTCTCATAGATATCCAAATTTCTTTTGCTTGCTTGGAGCTGAGCCAAGACAGACTCTTCACCCTGCAGATCGATGAGATCCAAGACCTCAAGTCAACTCCAGGCTGGAGCAAGTTTGGGGCATGCAGTCACCATGATCACTTGTGCTGGCAAGGTCTCTCCATGCTGACCAAACAGGAAATGGGAATTCATAATTTCCCAGGGCTTGGGGAGGCACTATTTCCCGTTTACATGACCACAGTCCGCAGGAAGCAGACTGCGAATTTGTAGAGCGGTCATAACAGAGCATTATGGGATACATCCCAAAGGCCAATGACACTGATTTATGTTGCGCTCTACCTACACGGACGCTTATTTGACCCATAGAATTCGACTTCAGTGCTGCGCCACTTGCGGAGGTGGTTTTATTAAGTCAAACTTTACAGCTAAGTCGGCGGGTCTGATATACCAGTGGTGATGCATACTTTGTGGTTGACATAAGCCACATTACGTCGACCTACATTGTCAGTGTAGACCAGGCCTTTGTGGCAAAGGTTACTTATCAGCCTCTCTCCAATTCTGTATCATGAAGTACCAGGCTCTGTTCACTCAATACTGTTTTCTGATGTGAGAAAACGTCTTCCTGTCTAGACTCCTGCAGGACTGTGGAGAGGAGCTGGACAGATGGTAGTGAAAACAGTTCTACAACTGACAGTGGGCAAGTTTGATATGGCCACGTGGCTACAGCATTCACAGTGTTCCAGGCCTCCTGGTTACAGGTTTATGGGGTTCTGAAAGAAGTCCTGGTGATAGTAGAGGACCTACTTTTAGCTCTTCAACAGCCAGACAGAAGAGGTACTCCATTGCCTCAAGTATTGAAAGGCAATGCTGAGCTCTCTAGGGATCTACACCCTACTGCTGTACTTCAAGACCTTCCATTACCAGCCCCTCAGAAAGAAAGAACACATTCCCACAGTTGCCAACTGGAATACTTACCCAGTTGGAAACCTAAGGACGCACGTCCATCCTCCTCCTCTCTCTCACATAATGATTCTTCCCAGAGGCAGCAGGTTTGATGAGGGTGTTGAGAGCTGCACCAAGACTATTGTAGAATCAACCGTTGGAATTCACTACCTTTGGAAATTCACTCCATCCATTGAGTCTGGTTAGAGATGACAGCTGACAGATGAGTGCTAGCTATGCAGCAAATGAGTGCTGGATATGTCATGCTTATGCCATTCATTTCCTTTCCTTGCTCCTTATCCCTTACCCACTGTCTTTTCCTGTTCCTCTTCAGGGACCCATCTCATGAAAGCCTGTTACAAACAGTAGTGGCCTCATCACTTTGTCTGGGAACCATAGAAGAGGTTCTGCATGACTACAGTGAAAGAGATTTCTATTTCTGATATGTCCTTATTCAGAAGAAAGAGAGTCTTTGTCCTATTGTAGATCTGAGGAGACTGAACAAATACATACAGTGCCTCAGATTAAAGAATGGTAATGCTTGCCTCCATCATTCCATCACTTCAGGCTCAGGACTGATTTGTCACTTTCTACTTACAGGATGCATACTTCCACATTGCCATCTACCCACCCACGGGATGTAGCTAAAATTTACAGTGGGGCCAAATCATTATCAATACAAGGTACTGCCCTTTGGACTCTTTACAGCAAAGAGAGCTTTTATGAAATGCCTTGCTGTGGTGTCGGCACACTTGCAGAAAAAGGGCTTTCATGTCTATCTGTATCTAGATGACTGGCTCATCAGAGATAGATAACATCAGGAATCTGTCTCTCAAATGTGCCCTCTCTCCGTTTGCCCAGCTGGCCCACCTGGTGGACTGTGAAATAGTCTCTTATCTCTTCACAGATAGAGTTCATATGAGCCAGAATAGATTCCCCATTAGCAAGTGCTTACCTGTCAGAGGATAGATTCCTCTAACTTCAGTCATTCATGAATAGGGTGACGTCACACCCTTCTAGAGTGGTACCAACTTCCCTCATGTTATTAGGCTATATGTCTGCGTGTATGTGCATGATACCACTTGACAGCCTTCACCTGAGACCACTGCAATTCTGGTAAAGGTCAGTCTACTCCCCTGCAAAACATCCAAAGATCAACAGACTCCTAATACGACTTGGCAGATTCCTAAACAGGCAGCCTGTCCCCATTTACAAGTGATCACTGCAGAAATCCATCACCAAGTTGATATTCTATCAGTATGGGTCTCTGCTGATGGACCTGTTTGCCATCAAGGACAATGCCATGTGTCTAAACTTCTGTTCTAGAGAGAGGATGAATCCAGGATCATTGCCAGATGCTTTCCTTCTGCAGTGGAGTCCAGACCTCCTAAATGCCTTTCTAGTAATCTCCAGGGTGATTGCCAAAATCGGACAGGACCGGGTCACTCTCATTCTCATAAATCCTTATATGTGAGGCACTTCTGGCTGACAGATCTGTTACAGCTGTCCATACAACCACTGATCAGATTCTCAGACTGCCCAGAGCTGCTGTTGCAAGATCCAGGTCTAGTATACCATCCAGACATGAAGTCATAGCACCTTATGGCTTGGACGTTGGCTGAGCACTATGGAAAAGGATTGCACCTTAAACATTCAGGAAATTCTGTCACAGAGCAGAAAGTTCCTTCCAGTGGAAAAGATTCTTAATACGGCCAGCTCAACGTGGCCTACACCCAATGAGGGCCCTAGTATCAAAAGTATATGTCTACACTGCAATTAGACACCTGTCGCTGACCTATGCCAGCTGACTCAGGCACACTGAGTTTGGGCTAAGGAGCTGTTTAACTGCGGTATAGATGTTCAGGCTTGGGCTATAGCCTGAGCTCTTGGACCCTCCCACTTTGCGGGGCCTTAGAGCCTGGGTTTCAGCCTGAGCCTGAAAGTCTACGCTGCAATTAAACAGCCCTTAACCTGAGCCCTGTGAGCTCAAATCAGCTGTAATAGGCCAGCCGTGGGTTTTTCATTGCAGTGTAGACATACCCAAAGATTCTTGTCTGTTTGCTGCAGTTAAAAAATTCTGGACTTTTATTTGGTTCAGTCAGGGTCCATCTGGCAGCAATATCAGAATATCATCTACTGATATAGTCAGTCTGTTTTCTCATCTGACAGCAACTAAATCTCAAGCACCGAATGCATGCTTACCCACCAGTCAGAGAACCTACTCCAACAGGTGACTTCAACATCATCTTTCACAGGCTAATAGGACCCTCCTGTTGAGCCCATCTTGGTATGCTCCAGCCTTCATCTTGCTCTCAAAATGATATTTTTAGTTGCCAAGCACCTCAGCCAGAAGAGTGAGCAAGCTTCAGATACTTACAGCAGAACCACTTTATACCTCATGTCATAAAGACAAAACCTCATGCCAGATTAATTCCAAAGTTAGTTTCAGAGTTGCACTTAAACCAATCAACTAACTTACCTGTGTTCTTCCCAAAACCATATTCCACAGAAAGGGAAAGGAACCTATACACTCTCTCTCTCTATATATATATATCCAGAGAACTGCAATATTGCATTGATAGGATCAAATCTGCTAGACTGCCCCACATCTATTTGTAGCCAGGCTGTATCGTTGCGAAGGCTGTCAAAATGGGTGACTCATAACTGTTACCTCTCTTTCTTGTGTCTTTCCAAACGTTAAAGCTCAAGCAACATCCTTGGCCTTCTTCTACAATGTGTTGATATCTGATCTCTGCAAGATAACTACATGGAGTGACCTGTTTACATTTGCCAAGCATTATGTTTCTAGATCAAATGCCAAACTTGGGAGGGCAGTACTCCAATCTCCATGTAACTGATGCTGTTGTTACTTCTTCCCACCATTCTAAGGGAATATCTGCAGTGGGATCCAGACTGATGTGTATTTGAAAGACGGACAGTTAGTTGCTGCACAGTAAGTGTGGTTCTTTGAGCTGTTGTAGTCTTTGTGAATCCCATGAACTCTGCCCTGGGGATCCTAAGCGCTCATGTCCTTCAAATTGCAAGGAACTGAGTGAAGACTGGGCCTGCTTCATCCTGTAAGCCCCCACACAGGCACACAAGGAGGCACAGCCCCAACAGACGCTGCTATTAACAAAACTGTGAGCTCATGCATCTGAGGCACACACGCACCTACAGTGAAAGCCACAGTGATTACATCTCAAAGAACCACTGTTGCTGTATGGTAAGTAGCTGTTCTTTCTCTGTTACTTCAGTTGAACAAAACGTGGTGTTCCTCATAGCTTTGTCCCATAATCGTTGCAATAATTGACCTGCAATTACAGTGTCAGTAGTAATTGTGAATGTAATTAAAAATGTCCTCTGACATGACATAAAGACTTTTTAGCAGGGAACCACGTAATGTTTTGAGAAGAGTTTGTCAATTTGCTAAATTGATCACGTGTAGAGTCATGTGAAAATGGTGATGGACTTGTGATTGTATTCATGTAGCAATATGGCAAAAAGATTCCCCACTTTTCTATATCAGAGTTATTAACTATTTACATAGCACCATAAATTTATACTGTGGTTAAAACATAGAATGGCATAATTAGAGCTTGTAGCAGAAAACAGACTTTAGACAAACTGAAGAGATACAGTTCCAGAGAGGTAGCCGTGTTAGTCTGTAGACAGCAAAAACAACGAGAGTCCTGTAGCACATTAAAGACTAACAAATTTCTGCGGGCATAAGCTTTCGTGGGCTGCAACCCACTTCATCAGATGCATATATACTTCCTATCTGATTTCCACTTCATGCATCTATATATATACATACCCACACACACTTCCTATCTGTGATTTTCACTTCATGCTTCTGATGAAGTGGGTTGCAGCCCACAAAAGCTTATGTCTGCAGAAATTTGTTAGTCTTTAAGGTGCTACAGGACTCTCGTTTTTGAAGAGATACTTGACACCGATTCAAGGAAGGGAAAGAATGGAGAGGGTATGGGTGAAGGAGAATAGGTAGTTAACTTTGGAGAAAATGTTTGACATGTAGGAAACTGGAGGAGTATAAAACATCAGAAGAGAGAAGTTTTTAGATGGATGGGAGGTATGGAAAAGAATGACAGATTTGGGATTTTAAGTTTCGTGCTACGACTCTCTTCCTTGTCATAAGCTCTCCCTGTGCTTCACTTCACAGTATCTTCAAAATACTTCTCTGGATAGAGAATCTGTATTTGAGAATACAAAATGAAAATTCTTAAATTTAAATTCCAAAAATATTAAAATTGGACAAATTGGTTACCCTTCTGAAACTTTAAAGTTAATGCTATTAAATCAGGATTTTAAAAAAAAATCACTTAAATTATTAGAACAAAAATTTGAACTTTAAACCTATTAGTTTCTGGTGATCAGCTCCTGACATACACTTTTATTTCAAAAAGAGAGCATATTAATGAGGGAAATGGATGTATAACTCTAATTTTCACTCTAATTCTGATAAGCTCTTATACCAAAAAGGAGATGAAATAAGGATGATATTTATTGACAGATGCTTCATAATAGTTATGTTTTAGGTCTCAATCCTGCAAAAAACTTACGGATTGAAATCAATGGAGTATGCACAATGCAAAAAATGAAGCACATGCATAAATCTTTGCAGAATACAGTTTGCCCTAAATCTGCAGTAATGAACATACCTGAACACTCTAAACGGCTAGAGTTATGATTTAACAATGTAAAAATGAAATTGTTCTTCAGAACATCTGGTTTTTGATTTGTCTGTATATATAGACACCCACGCACACAGTTCATCACTGACCATTTAATATTTTCTCTCCTTTAAAGGCCGTTTGTATGCTATGCAATCTGGGATGAAGCTTGACAGTAAAACCCCAGAGTGCCGCAAATTTTTATCCAAACTGATGGATCAGTTGGAAGCTGTAAGTAGATGTTTTTTGTTTGATTTGTTATACTATTAGAATATCTGCTACTACCTCACTTTTTAAAAGTCCTCTTTAAACCATTGGAATTGTCTTTCCCTTAGTATTAATGAACAAACATAAGTGCAAGCATACTGTTTACTTGTTGAAATGTATTGTTTTAAAATTAGGTGGGAGGAGGATTGAAAGTGGTAAAGGGTCTACATGAGGGTAAAGGGTTATACAAACCTAACTGCAAACTAATGCAAACAAAATGTTTATCATAAAATTCTGTATGGAGTACACATATTGCAATAATACTTTATTTAAACAATACTGAGAAATCAGATGTCCAAAAGACAGAATTTTTAAAAGTGCTCATTGATGGCCTATCTCTTCTCCCATTGAAATCAATTAGAGATTTACCATTGACATCAGTGGTTAGCCCAATACTGACTGCTTTTGAAAATCTGACCCTAAATGTTTTTCTAGGAGAAATCTCTTTCCAAGCTCTTTCCCTTACCTTCTTAGCCACTTCCCCAAGACAGACAATCTTGATGTGGAGATTGAACATAGGATCTGTTGTGCAAGTGTATCCTATAGAAAGTTGCTCCAACATGTCTTTATTGACAGAGATATGTTGATGGAAACTAAGATCCTGTTCTACAATGCAGTAATACTGTTCTTTATGAGTGCAAAACATGGATTGCATGTCAAAGCCATGTTAAGCATCTGGAGTGGTACCAACAGCACTGCCTTAGGAAGATTCTCTATATCAGATGGGAACACCATCACACCAATGCCAGCATTCTCTTAGCAGCTAACATCACCAGTATTGAGGTGAAGATTATGAAACATCAGCTTTGCTGTGCTGGTCATTGTGTGCGGATGGCTGTTATCTTCTGAAGCAAGTCCCCTTTTCTCAACCAAGTCATGCTAAGAGGACCCACCAGGAACAGAGAACACACTACCCTGAAAGTTTATCTTAAGAAGCTAGGCATTGACCTCACAAATTGGGAAGAGCACGAATTGGCTGGCAGACATCATCCTTGTATCGAGAGACAGAAGACACTGATAGCATTATAAAATATTTTTACATATTTTGCGTGGCTATGTCTTTTGCATTTGATAATTGTATTATCTTAAATGGTTCTGGTCAAGTAGATCCATTGTGCATGCTTTTAGGTGTGAATGATAGACCTTAATTTAATACATAATATTCCACTTCAGTAGTGGAATGCTCTTTGGGGAAGAATTTCAAAGGCACAGCGTTAGGCACCTAACTCCGATTGACTTCTGATGAGAGTTAGGCACCTGTGTGCAATTTGAGCTTTTGAATATCTATTCCTTTATTAAAATGGTCCCATCATATGTAAAATCTTGTACAAGAAAATCTGTATGAAATGAACAGAATTCATCTTCAGTAACTAGAAGTAGTAAACACAAGTTTGTGTGTTTTAGGTCAAATATAAGACTGATAAAATTGCTTACAAATAATGATAAATTCACTGAAGAAAATTAAGCTTTCTCAAATGCCAGTTGTTTTGTAACATAGCTATTAAGATCACGTTTATTTTTGTAAAGAAAAAGTACTATTTGCTGTAATGTTTATGTTTCAGTGCTAAAACTCTCAAATGGCTGTTTTGGGTACTTTCTGTGTGCTTTTTACATTGCTATAGGTGTTCCTACCCTGTTTCCCCGAAAATAAGACCTACCCCGAAAATAAGCCCTAGCATGATTTTTCAGGATTTTTGGAGTATGCTTGAAATATAAGCCCTACTCCAAAAATAAGCCCTAGTTACAGTTTACAAGCAGTTCACAAGTAAAGGTCCCCATACACTTTGTTGTTCATGGAAAAAAATAAGACATCCCCTGAAAATAAGCCCTAACCCATCTTTCAGAGCAAAAAATAATATAAGACCCTGTCTTATTTTCGGAGAAACACGGTAGTATGATAGATGTCTAGCCTGTAAAATTCAATTTTGTTCATGTGTATATATACTCTTTGAAAAAAAATAGACTACCATTCAAAGTTGCTTTTACAGCTTTAGGCAGTACAGAAGTTGTATGTTAGTGTCACATGTAGTCCTGTTTTTGTTCTATAAGGATAAACTGAAATTTCTTTAAATGCAAACAGTAAGTCTATTCAGGAGCCCTAAATCTACCTGTTGTAACTCTTCTAGTGTTATTTACTTTACTGATTTTATTAGGAAACCTGAGGCTTCTTGTACTCTGTAACATCTTTGAAAAGAGGTCTTTGAATTGCAGTGCACTGCTTAGACTGAGCATGCCAATAAATCTTTAGGTCACTAGAATAGTCAGGTTAGAGCAGGGACTCCCTTTTCATTAGATCTGTGTTTTTCTTAACTACTCTCTAATGTGCAGCACAAAAATGCTTTGTAAGAGAGGAAAAATATAGTAACACTGAACTACAGTGTGATTCTATGAAGCACACATTATATTATAAATTGGATAATGTTCAGTCCTTTCTCAGAGTTCAGAACATCGTACAGTCTTTCAGATAGTGGAAAAAATTATGTATTCTAGATTTTCCTTCACAGCAGCATGTGTGCATGTTTCTTTCTATATTTCTAAAGACCATTGTGAAGAATGCTTCTATCTTAATACACACAATTCAGAGCTGTTCATTCATAATATTTTCTCCCCAAAAGGCTGCGCTCTGTCATATTATAAGAAACTGAAGTAAAGTTATGAATCGTGTCTGTTTAATGCATCTGGATTGTTTTGAATTATCAAATTGATCCTGTGTCCTTGCAATTCAATTGCTAGGAGCTAGTAAGTAACCAGATATGTATTTTTAACTTGCTTCAGATGAAAAAGCAGTTGGGTGAGAATGAAGCTATTACTCAGGAAATAGTTGGCTGTGCCCATGTGGAGAATTATGCTTTGAAAATGTTTCTATATGCAGACAATGAAGATAGAGCTGGGCGATTTCACAAGTAAGTGAAGAATGAAAGCAAATGGCTGAAAGTATCTTTTATCTTCATTACCTAAGTAATAAATCTAGAATCCAGAAACTCAAATATCCATACCCTGTTCTTCTTTCTTGATTTATGGAAAAACATTGGATTCTCATCCACTCCTTCTTGGTAATTTTCTAAACCTTATTTATCACTGCCCCTTATGGCTACCATTATAGAATGGCTAGCATCTCTGATGGCTATCGGCCTTGTCTTATTTTGTTGGCAAATTATGAACCGCATTTTGAAGACAGCCTTATGTTGAACTAAGAATTGGGAATTCTGACGCCAAAACTGAATCATCCATTTCTACTTCTGTACTACTAAAATATCATCTATGATGACACCTTACTAAAATCACAATAATGTGGTTTGATTTATTGGGATTACTAGAGAATGATAAAAATGGCTAAGTATTTTTATGAAAATACATTAGACTATTCTACAAATTAGCATCTACAGAACAAAATTCCAGATCAGTTTTGAAAAATCTATTTTGCCTTATAGTTATAGTTGTCAATTAAAATTTATCCCAAAATCCAAATATTGTGAAAAAAAATTATTAAACTATGTTCACTTATTGTAAATTTCAGTGACAATTGTTTTTTAACAAACATTTTCTTGTGGTGTTTGAAAATACAGGGTTATGATAGTTAAAGTTAGTGAAATTAAGTATAAACAAAAGTGAAACTGATATAATTATTTTTCATTGTCCAAGCTGAGAAACATCAAAGTTCAAATAGTGATAAGTAAGTGAGATTCTAAAATTCTTTTCCTTTTAATAATATTGTGTTAGTAGCAAAGATAAGAAATTCGAAAGAAGGGATTGCATTATATGATTTTTAATTTCATAGTGTCCCCTT
Organism: Mesoclemmys tuberculata; assembly: GCA_007922155.1. NCBI lineage: Eukaryota > Metazoa > Chordata > Testudines > Chelidae > Mesoclemmys > Mesoclemmys tuberculata. The sequence continues at coordinate 32,255,491 of ML675604.1, read as the reverse complement.
AACTCATTTTTTAAGATCAACAATAATAACCAAAATCCTTAATATTGCTGTGGTCAAATGCTTCCTTATTCTGTTTGTCTTTGTTTTTGTTTTAAAAGTCTATTAGTAAAATAATACTTGTGTAGGCCTATCAAATTAAACTAGTTGAAAAAAATGAGTGCACGCCTGACTTCAATGAAAAATTTTAAAACTAAGATGTGAATTGATCTACTTTTTAGAGATTTTTAGGCCTAAAAATGCTTACCTTTAAAACCTGATACTAAAGATATTCAGCATAAGAAACTAAAGTTAGCACAATGTTTGCTTGTTGTAGAAACATGATAAAGTCCTTTTATACTGCAAGTCTCCTGATGGATGTTCTGTCGGTATTTGGGGAGCTCACTGAAGAGGTAAGTTACACAGGTATAAAGTATATCGATTGCTTCTTTCCAGCCATGACACAAAGACATGGTTTTAGTCTGTCAAAGCTTTGTTGTACCATTTGGCTCTCAGTATGTTAACTGTTAATTGTGAACGTCACTGTAGATGGGTTTTATTACCATGTACAGCTTCACTGTTGTGATTACAGGATCTAAAGGGAATCAGGTCCAGTATTTCCTACATGAGTGCAATATACAGGTTGTGTTTATTATTGTCCTTTACACACAAAAATGTTATACCTGCACAAATGTTTATCAATTAATAATGAATATGCCCTGTATTTATGTGGAAATTAAATATTGCATCAGCTAGAAGGAGGAGTCACCATGAGAACTGAGGAGGGAAAATGGGAGAGCCTAAGGGTATGTCTGCGCTGCAGACTGAAGTCGATTTAAAGTAAATTGACTTCCACCTACTGAATTTTAGAAGTCGCAGGAGCGTGATCACACCACATCACAGCACAATGTCTGGTATTACAGACATGTTGAGCAAGGGACCCTTGCATCTGTTACAGGAGAGGCTTCATTAGCACTAAAATCTGCAATCCACACTTGAGCAAGGACCACGGTCACTGGGCTCCCCTGTAATATGCCAAAGACTGGTTTGGGAGGAGATGGGCAGAACAGGTTAGAGGATACTGGGGGTGAATTGTAGCGGCAGAAAACATAGGGTAACCAGTGTCCCAACCCATAAAGCCCATTGCAACAAGGACTAGAAATAGTCTTGGGGAGGCGCCCAGGGACCTCGTCCGCGGCAGAGGAATAAAATGGTTATTGGTTGGGTACTTTAAACTTGCACCATCTTCCCTAGGTGACCATGTGTAATATCAGTCTCCTGAGGGTAATGCAGATGGAAAGGGAAGATTTGCTGCAAGCATCAGGGTATAGGCATGGCCCTTATACTGCTATGCTATATTCCATGATGATGCCTGTTCATTTAATAGCAGAGTGGCGAGGAAAAGCATCCTACCTTGGTGGAAGAAATAAGGCTGCTCTCCCCAGAAACTTTCTGCAAAGGTTAACAGATTACTTACATGAAAGTTTCCTTGAGATATCCACAGAGGATTCTCAGAGCATACCTCTGCACATAAATAGTCTGTTCCGGGAGTAACCCTCCACTGAAACTTGTCACCACCCAGTAAGACCTCTCCTCAAAAAAAACAAACTCCTTTTAAGAAGCTGGACTGGAGACATAACCCAAAAAAAAAAGGTCTGCCACACACGCTCACCAGATGTGCCTTCCCCTGCATCTCGATCAGTCTCTCTGTCTTGTGTGTGGCTGGACTGCTCTGGGGTAACAGACAGGTCCTGGCTTTCAGGAAGAATGGATACCCCACTCTCTTACACCCTGCTCTCCTCATCCTGCTTGTCCATTTCCAAGAGTCCTCGTCATTCGTCCTGGACTGGAATTCTTTGGAGGTATCAATGCTGCATGGTGGCACAGTGGTGGGGTCCCCACTGAGAATTGCATGCAGCTCCTCGTAAAAGTGGCATGTTTTGGGCAAGGAGTTAGAACAGGTGTTAGCTTCCCTAGTTTTCTTCTAAGCCTGCCTCAGCTCTTTGATCTTAATGCGGCACTGCAGTGCATCCCTGTTGTTCCCCTTCTCCAATATGCCGCGAGATATCTTCTCGTATATATCTAAATTTCTTTTGCTGCCTCAGAGCTGAGCCAGAACAGACCCTTCACCCCACAGACCAGTGAGATCCAAGACCTCTAGTAGATTCCAAGCTGGAGCACGTTTGGGCCATGTAGTCACAATGAGCAGTTCAGCTACAAAGCTCTCTCCACACTGTCTAAACCAAAAATGAAAATTCAAAATTTCCCCAGGGCTTGAGGGAAGGAACTATTTCCTCTGTATGTGGCCACGTTACAGCAGAGCGTGAATGTCCAGAGTGGTCACAACGGGGCATTATGGGATACCCCTGGAGGCCAGCATTGATTTACGTTGTGCTCTGCCTCCATTGACAGAAATTGGACCCATGGAATTTGAATTCAGCACTACGCCACTTGCAGAGGTGGTTTTATTAGGTCGACTTTTAATGTGCTTTAAATCAAAGGAACTTAAGTGCCGGTGAAGGTGCATACTTAAGGGGTCGACGTAAGTGGCGTTACGTCAACCTCCATTGCCAGTGTAGACCAGGCCTAAGTCCTCTTCCTCCTCTCCCATTTATCTGACCATTAATAATTTAGGTTGCACTATATACAGTTTAAACTACAATAGAAAGTTTTTTGGTGAACAAATAGATATCTTTAAAAACAGTGATGTGTGGTGTCAGCAAATACCGGAGTTCTGTTCACAAAGGTACTACTAATGTTACAAATTGCCCCTTTATAAGCAAGTTGAGCACCACCAAGACTAGTTTTGGGGAAGCCAATACTTGACTAAAAACTGATAGTAACTGAAGTAGATTTAGTTTTAGCAGCTTTTTACAGCAGATTTCTTATTCAGACAAAGACTTCAGAAGTGACTGAATGGGATGATAGTATGCCTGATTGAGTAAAAATGAGAACAGCCACCAGGACTACTTTAAAGTAAGGATGTCTGCCAGTTGTAAAGTCTCCTGTTCTTGCTTACTCTTGCTGCTGGAGATTTAGTCTGGACATAATGGAGCAGATAAAGTCTAAACAAGATGTTTCATGTTCTGCTGTTTCCTTTCTGGAAAATAAAACTGAAGAGATTTCTTACAAAATTAACTAAATTAGAGTCCTGATAGAAAATGTGATGAAAAAGTTGAGATCTTTGGACAGTAAGATAAAAAGAAAGCTATTGCAGACCAGCACAGGCAGAATTTGGATATAGTCAAAGGCAGCTCAGAATACCTGGAAGATCAAAACAAGGTGATGAAATGTTAAAGCACTTGCTGTCCCAGCAGCAAAAGGAGATGTGGTCTTGTATTTATGAAAAAAATTAATGTCAGATTTTCTGAATGGGAGTGGAATAGAACCTATCCAAATATCAAAAAGATTCAGGTTGGACACACCACTGCTATAACTCTGACTAGAGGGTTCAGAGTAGAATAATGCTTGCTCTGATCTTTCTCAAAGATAATTCATAGTGGTCAGCTGTATTGTTCCCTCCCACCCCTGGCACCCCGCCTGCTTTCCCTTATAGCCAGCCTGACTTCAGTTGTCAGGCTGGCTATAAGGGAAAGCAGTCAAGAAGACTTCTGTCCTCACACATTCCAGGTTTGGTAGGAAGAGGAAAAGCAGTCCGCTGCCAGGACTCCCTCCTGCCAGTGAAATCTCATGCCAGAACACCAACTTCTGTTTCTTCAAATGCATCCAGTTAGGTTCCTGCTGCACACTCAAAGCTCTGTTCAGTCCATACCTGAACAGTCCCTTCATCCTTTCAGAACCCCATCAGAAAATGAGATACTATGGACTAGATGAGAAGCAGAAAGCAGTGTGGGAAGAGAATTAACTGGAAAATGGACTAATTTAAATGGCAGCAGGGCATACCAGACATGCAGCTGTAGTGAAAAGAGAGTTCTAAGTATTGAAAAGAGGAACAATTGTACTTCTCATATTTGGATGGTACAGAAGAAGCAGGGCTGGTGGAGCCAGTATTCAAGGGCCATCTGGTCCTCCCAGTAGAAGACAGAATTGTTCCCTTCCACCTTCACATAAAGCAAATAGTAAACAAGTAGTTTTTTTTCCAAAACAAAATGTTAGTGCCCAGCTGGATTTTAAGAATCTTGCATTCTTTCTATCTAGCAATCTGTTTGGTTTATACTACTGTTACTCTCTGATCTGAAGATACAGTTCATGTGGAGAATTCCACATAGAAGAAGCCCATCCCAGTTCAGTGGCAAAGTGAAGGGGCAGGAATGAGAAATAAAAAGGGAGTATGCAAAAAAGAGAAAATGGGGAGGAGGAGAGTGGATAGCAATCAGCATAAATGAGAAAACTGATGAAGGAAGCTAAAGACAGGGAAAATCTATGTCTGGAAGGGTTAAGGACAATAAGAAGTAGTTAAATATATTAAGAACAAAAGAAATCCTAGCAATAGCATATTAGATGGAGATGGATAAAATTCTTAATGATGTAGAAAAAGAAGTGTTCAATAAATATTGATTTGTGTTTGGAAAGAAGTTGGATGATGACCTCATGTCAGATGAAATACTTTCTAGTCCATTTGTAACTAAGGATGTTAGACATCTACTAGAGATAAATATTTTTAAGTCCACAGGCCTGGATAACTTGCACACAAGAGTCCTAAAAGGATTGGTTGAGAAGATCTGTGACTCACTGATGTTAAAGTTTAGTAAATTTTGAAAAACCAGGGAAATTCCAGAAGATAGGAAGAATAAAGATTCCAATATTCAAAAAGTGCAAACAGTATGACCCTGGGGGTTACTACAGGCTTGGTTGCCTGGCATCAGTTCTGGCAAAAATAATAGAAGAGCTGAAACTTATTTGGTTGATAAAGAATTAAAATATAAGTATATTGTTAATTCCAGTTAATATGGTTTTTATGGGAAATAGGCCATTTCAAACAAACCTTTTGTCATTTCCTAATGATTTTGCGAATTTGGTTGATAAACTAACTTTCATAGATACAGTATACTTTTGTATGGTGTTTTACTCAGTACCACACAATATTCTGGTTTTAAAAATAGCATGATATAATGCCAATAGAGCATTTTAAAATGGATTAAGAACTGACTAATTGACATATCTCAAAGTAATTGTCAATGGGTAATCACCACTGAAAGGGGGTGTTTCTAGTGGGGTTTTCAAGAGTAGGTACTAGGCCCAATTTCCATCAATGAGATGGAAGTGGAAGTAAATATAAAATTATTGTTGATAATCTTTGTCTCATCTGCAAATTTTAGCAGAGTAATAACTAATAATTAGGAGGGAGCAGTCACCCAGAATGAGCTGGATTGCTGGGCTCAATCAAACAAAAATGTGGGGGGTTTGTGTAGCTGAATGCAAAGTTATACATCTAGGAACAAAGGATACAGGCCATGCCTACAGAATGGGGGACTGTATCTTGGAAATAAGTGATTCTGAAAACAAGGTAGAGGGCATAGGGGACAGGCAAATGAACATGAGATCCCAGTGCAATGTTGGCAAAAAGAACTAATGAGATCTGTGAATGTATAAACAGGGAGTACTGAGTAGAAGTAAGCATGTGATTGTAAGTCTACATATGGCATTTGTGAGGCTGATACTGGAATATTGCACACTGTTTTGGAGTCCACATTTTAAAAAGGCTGTTTCGAAAAATTGGAGAGGATGCAGAAAAGAGGTAGAAAACTATTTGAGGGCTGGAGAAAACGAGTTCAATCTGTTTAGTGTATCAAAAAGAAGATTGAGACATGATTTGATTACAGCATTATAGGTGGGTACTTTCACAGGTAGATGCTATTGGGTAGCAAAAAAGCTCTTTAATCTAGTAGAGAAAGAGCATAACAAGAACAAATGTCTGGAAGCAGAGGCCAGACAAATTCAAATAAGAAGTTTGAATTTTTAGCAATGAGTGTGAGGTACCAGTGAAACAAACTGCTAAGGGTAGCAGTGAATTCTCCGTAGCTTGATGTCTTCAGATAAAAACTGGATGCCTTTTTGGAAGTTAAGCTGTAGTCAAACACAAATTATTGGGCAGTTATAACTGGGTGATGTATAACTGGGTAAAAGTTAATGGCCTGTGATGTGTACAGGAGGTCAGACTAGACGATCTAATGGTTCCTCCTGGACTTAAAATCTCTGAATCCGTGAGAACACTCATATCAGGAGAAGTAATAATCATAGAAGGAAGAAAATCCTGAAGGTCCCTTTATGAAAAAAGCCTACGAGTCATCAGAACTGAACCGATACTTTGATTGTGCATGTGCATACAGAGCAACAGTCACACAGTATCTAACTCTATGCCCACAAATTCTGACAATTCTTTTTAGATTAACTTCAAGTTGTCTTGTAAATCAGAATCAGGAAAAAAATTCCCTTTAAAAGTAGTCTTTAGAGTCTGATTTTTCAGTACACTTACCTAAACTGAATGTTCTCTGTAGGAATGATAAACATGTTTCTGTAGTCACTGTTTAGAGTGGTCTATGCAAAAATTCCTGTAGGTGTCATTTCTACAAAGGAGGCGTTTTCTTTTGCTCATTTTTTGAGGTTCATGGAGACCATGTCAAAAACATAGATTTTGCAGTAAAAAGCATCATCAGTAAATTTGTTGTAATTTCTCTCAAAGAGCTTAGAATTAATCTTTTTTTTAAGTTTCTCCTTGTTGCTTCAGAGCATCTGTTGCAAACTGGTCAGTGACCTCTGTCAAAACATGCACAATGTTCCACTGAGCAGAGTTTTTTGTTTTTTTGCCCTAGAAGGATGTTTCCTATAGCTTCAAGTTGTTTAAATGGTAGATTCCTGAATTTATGAACAGGAGCTGTTAGCATTGTAATACTAGCTCAAAATGATGAATCTTCAGAGTTCCATTTGATTACATTAGCCTTTTTATGTATTTTGTTTAATTAAATGTTTAGTAATAACCTTATCTATGGGAAGAACTTTCAGAATTAAACATTAGGTATAATCTCATACCAGTTTATAAAACTATTTATAAAGGCTAATGATGGTTTTTATCTATAGATATAAACTAATAATGAGCTCATTTTCAATAAAAGTTTTAGAGCTTTCTGCTTTACAGAATTGCTGAAGATATTTTATTAAAGGTTGAAAAAGTAGAAATAAGTTGCAATACCTCTTAGCTATTTAATTAATATCTTCACTGACTTTCACTTTTGCTTCACTAGACACTTCTATGCCCATGGAGGCAATTAAAAACGACTTATGCCCTTTGGTATATGCATTGCTGCTATTGACTTTGATGTTTGCATAGCTCCTTGTTAGGAGTAGAATCAGTGAAAAATACAGGTTCAGGTTAATTATTTAGAATTAGATCTAAGGAAGTAAAGTTTGAAAAGAAATTACAAGGAGTGCCTGCATTCCTATTATTGTGTTAACATGCTTTTTCGATTATAATTCATATGTTTCTTATTTCTTGGGGGGGTTATATATATAAAATATAAAAATATATTCCAGCCCATTAATGACATGTTATGGATAAAACATAATTGAAATGGTGATTTAATATGTGAAAACTATTATGTGCTATATCCTTAGGCATATCCTATTTCTTCCTAACCCCGCCTTAATTAACACTTGTAAAATACTTCTGACAAAGAAATAGTTGTGGTATTGGAAACAAGACAAGGGAAGGCAGAGGCTATTAACATTGAGCCACATACTTCTCTAAAAATAACATTCTCTAGACCTATACTTCTGAGTTATGTAGCTTCCTATTTATTTACTAGGAGAATGTTGGAAAAATATGCCCATTGTCAAAGCTCCTGGGCATGTGCACAAAATTTAATATATGTTTTTTACTCAAAAAGTCAAATAAGGTAACCCACCCCTTTGCCCACTACCGGCAACCTTCAGGCAAAAGCCTGTTAAAAGATGAGTCCTGGGTTGTCTTAAAAGTCATCAAATTCTGTTACGGTCAGAGAAGTGGAATAAGTGAGGCAAGGGCCTTTTCCTGACTGAGAATATCATGACACTAAATACCTGATGACTAAATCTGGGGACTATTAGCTAATGCACTTGAGCTGATTTCAGCTGTTATGGTGGTACATGGCAATCTCTTCTGTGATAAGGAAAACCCATATAAAGCCTTGTAGACCAAAGCCAGCACCTTACTTTCTGGTTCAAATTTAATAGGAAACCAGTGCAGCTGATGAGCTGATGTTGACATGCTGTCTGCAGCTAATATTGCTAAACAGTTGGATAGCCTCATTGTCTTATTAGCTGAAGCTTCCAAGAGGTCTTTAATGGGAGTCCCATGATAAAGTTCACTGCAGTAATCCCATTCTAGAAGAATCAAAGGCATTAGATAACCATGGCAAAATCTAGATATGACATAATCACTATCTAGCCAAGGATATTCAGAAAATTCACTTGGATATAGGTATGCCACTTGAGAGTCCAGAGGCAGTTGAGGATCCAATGCATCTCAGATGCAGCCGTTTTGACTATAATGTGGAAAAACTCTCAATAATAGAGGAAAACATCTTCCCTGCTACTCTGTCAAGATCTTCCTCTTCAGGCTTCCACTCAGGCTGGGTCTACACTGACAGTGGCAAATTTGCCACGTCAGATCGATTGCTCTGGATCGACTGAGCGGTCTGTGTAGACCCGCTCAGTCGATCCAGCAAGCAACGCAGGAAAACCACCCCAGTAAGTGGTGTAGCACTGCGTCAAAGGGAACACTGTTCCCTTTGACGCAGCTCAGTGTGAACACTGTGCAGAGGAGACGCCGCGAAGTCGACAGAAGATACGCAAGTGATTTACGGCATTTGCATATCTCTCGTTGACTGCTGCCAAATCCCGAAGGTAAGTGTAGACCGGGCCTTAGTCCTACTTGGATTATACTTCCACCATGCTTTTGGTCATCTAAATCACAACCAAATACTGGGAGAATAGAGAACCTCTTCATTACAATCTAGTTGTAAAGAAGAAAACAGATGTGTCCCAATTACATTCTTATGGCATCTTAGACCTTATCTACAAACACAAGTTGTACCAGTTTAAATCTATTTGTAAACCAGTTTAGTTAAATACAACTTTCTCATACAGACAAAGTTTTAGTTGAAATATTTTGCTATCACCCCAAACAGCTTCTCACTTTGAATGGGGAGTGTAAGCAATTAAACCCACCACGCAACTAGGAAAGTTCTTTTAAGGAAAAGGTTCATTATCCACAACAACAACGTCAGGATTCTCATCTAAAATAGAACTAAAGCACTCAAGATATAGCATTCACTGCAATCAGGGTTTTGCAATTCAGCATTCACTGCAATCAAAGCTGTCCTTTGTAAATTTACATAAACAGGAAATATTTATAGAAGGAAGTATCCTGTACTTCACCATGAATTTCTATTTGAATTTTACCCTTGAAGAAATATACCAAGTGAACTTTCTTAAATAACAGATGCCTTAAATTCCCTCAGCGATTTCCACCACAACTTCAACAACCTTTAAACTCTCTCTGGAACATTCTCACACTAACATCAACTTCCTTGCCACCACAATTAGCTTTAACAATGGAACCCTGCAGACAACTATATACAAGAAACCCACAGATCACCACACCTACCTTCATAGATCCAGTAAACAGCCAAAACAAACCAAGAAATCTATTTATGTAAAGCCAGGCACTCATATACCACAGAATATGTTTTGAGGAGAAAGTCCAGGATATACACCTTAACACACTAAAACTGCCTTCATCAAACAAGGAGACTCCACCAGGAAAGTAGATTGCATTGTGGAATGGGCCACCCGAATACCTTCAGAGAACTTGCTTCAATGCAGAAATAAACCCCCCCTCAAATCACACCAAGTTGTCACCAAATACTCCACAATGAAACCCATATGGGATGTCATCAAACTACTAAACCCATACTTGATGGGGACCCCATCCTGAAATAAATCTTCTCTTCTGGCTTCAAACAGCACCTCAGCCTCACTGAATTCATTCTCGGAAGCAATCTCCCCCACAAACCAAGCCACATCAACTCAAAGCAGCACCAGACCCTGCCAGAACAACAAATGCAAAACCTGCAGACATACTTCCACTGCTACAACAATCAACACCCTCCACAGCACACCTTTCAAGATCCATGGGTCCTACACACGCATATCACAACATGTCGTGTACTTCATCCAATGCACTAAATGCTCCAATAACAACTATGTGTGTGAAACCAGACAATCGCTACACCCTCTAATAAACTGACACAGGAAAATGATATAAGACAAGAAACAGCATATCACCTGTGGGTGAACACTTTTCACAAAAAGCAATCACTCTATATCTGACTTATCAGTCCTCATCCACAAGGGAAACCTGCACAGCACTTTCAAAAGATGAGCCTGGGAACTTAAGTTCATACTTTTGTTAGACTCTAATAATCATGGTCTTAATAAAGACCGTGGATTTATGGCTTATTACAACAATCTGCAACCCACTCACCCCCCTTTTTGTCCTATGATTACAAGAGTCCTGCTAATGGGCCTCTTCACCTTGAATGGTCTCTTAAAATATGTGCTGATTACTTAGGTTAACCTATCTGTTCAATCATGTATTTAGCTGTGACACTCTTAGTACAGGCAGATCTACATTGCAAATTTATATCAGGGCAATTGCACTGATGCAACTGCATTGCAGGAGTGTGTGCTGAAGATGCTTTAAGATGAAAATAACACCACCTATGTGAGAGGGGGAATCTATGTCAGTAGGAGAAGCTCTCCTGTTGATACAGTGTTGCCTACACGGAGTTAAGGTCGGTATAACGGCATCACTCGGGTGTGAGTTTTTTCACACCCCTGAATGACATAGTTACACTGAAGTAAGTATATCTTTCCCACACCTGAAGAAGAGCTCTGTGTAAACTTAAAAACTTGTGTGTCTCACAACAGAAATTGGTTCAGTAAAAGGTATTACCTCACCCACCTTGTCTCTCTAATATCCTGGGACTTACATGGTTGCAACAACACTGCATACATTCTTAAATGAGTCCATCTTCAGGATATGGCATTTCCTGCAGGTCAGACCAGTTGCAAAAACTAGGGCCATATCCTTCACCTTACCCATCCAAGCACCCAGCTAGACAAAGACCAGCCAAAATGTGAAAAGTATTATATGATTTTATGTCATTGATCTCTGTCTGATTCACAACTGATAGTGCTTTGAATTTCCTAAAATACAGCTTTGGACTTTGATTTATTGCTTCCCAAGAACCATGAATGAAAAGCTCAGGAAGGACCAAAAAGAACAGATTAAAAGATGTGTATAGATTACTCTGTGTCTGATTACCTATCTTCCTCAGACACTTTATAGCCCCATGATTGTCATAACAGAAACCTGAGCGCTCAGGTGCCTTGTCACTGGTTCATTTTCTGGTCTCCAAATGAACAGTGACCAGCAACCCCTTGTTAGTATTATGTGGTCTTCAGTGGAAAGCATGCTCCAAAGCTGGGGCGAATCATAGAGCAGAATGAAAAGGATGTTGCCAAACCTAATTCTGATTTTTTTGGATTGGCAGAATTATTCCAGTAATCTCCCAAATCCTTCTACACACACACAGATCCAGTCCAATTCACTAAAATAAAATCTCACATCTGACCATCTGTGGTCCACATCTGTGGTTGGCCCATTCCTAATAAAATTCCACCCACCATAAGTAAAGTGGATTTGTATAACTGATCTTCTTTCCTAACCGACCAACACTTCTCTGGTAAATGGGAAATCTTTTTTATCATATTACACTCAGTTCTAAAATATGTCTGAAATATAGATATTAGTAGACCTCTTACACCAGATCTGAACTACATTTAATTCTGTGAAGTTGCACCCATTTACACCAGGTTTGAATTTCTCTTAGATTTCTCTTTTGGCTCCTATAGTTTATTTTGGCCCATATGTACAATTCAGTTACTGAAATGTAAACATGACAAGTGAGAGTGCTCACTGTCTTCTCTCTGTAGGTTATTCTGATCCCATTTTTGCAGGGGCTGAAGTCAGACCCATATAAATTAAGGTAAAGGAAGTGTTTTTAAAAAAATAGTTCAAATCACTTAATCACGCCAACATTTGTTTTGGGAAAAAACAGGAATCTGTAAAGGCCCTTCATGAGAGATTTTTCTGGCAGATCCTGTTTCCCAGAAACAGAAGGTATCCAAAAATAAGGTAAGGATTTAAAATATTGACATTCTAAATTTGCCTTACCTTATTTTCTCAATTCCAAACTGTTTTTATGAAAATGGAATTGGAAAGGTTGCCAGCAGCTGAGTAAGAACTTTCACTTGTCACTTTCACTGCTCAGCAGTCATCCAGCTTCAGCAAATACCAGTTTGCCAAAAGTAGCTACAGACACTCTCTTCAGAAGAGTTATTTTAAACTCTTTTTGAAGATATTAATGTTTGTTAAACACATGGTACTCTTATTTCTCTGGTGGTTGAAGGTATTTTGCCATTGACCTTGTAACACACACAAGTTAATTTTGTCATATGTTCTTATACACCGAGATAAAACATAATCAGCTATGTATCACAAAGCTGCTGTTCCATCTGTTGATTCTAGCTCCATAATAAGATACCAAAGTAAATTTTAGAATGTCTTTCTATTGTTACCAGAACTTCTAGATTAAGCTATAATGTCCTTTTGTGCACTCTTTGGAATTTTTAATTATTTATATAAATATATATAATTAATTAAAATAAATTATTAAACCAATATTATTGGTTAGAGATTAATTATTTGAATTAGCAGTAGAGTTGTGAATCTTAATTAAAGGGTCTTCTGAAATTATCGAAGTGTAAAATTCAGTTTTTCTTCACTGTGTGGACAGTTACAAAAATACTTATCATTTTTAGTACCGAGAGTTCTGTCCGATATACTAGATGACTAGTCTGTTTTACCCCTTATCTTGAAGTGTTGCATTAATTGAAGACCTCCCACATTTTCACCTCTTGCTGAAATCCCATTTAAATGCTTGCTTTATTGGTTTCCTGGCTTATTTACCTGAAACAATTGTTTATAGTGGTATCAAGTGTTTGCAGAGAAGGTTATTGTAACTTTTTTTTTATTGTGAGGGAAGAGTAGAAAATCTAAATCCTGCTTAAAATAGAAGGTTGAAGATCAGTGCATTTTCTTAATCTCTGAAGTCACAAAAATTAATTTAGAGATAGAACATCTTTAAAATTAATTTACGTTTTGACATTTTTTTTACCTGCCCCAGAATGTTCAGCACAGAAAGTATGCCAGATGGAAGGCAGCGTATATTCATAACTGTCTAAAGAATGGAGAGACTCCTCAACCTGGACCTATTGGAATGGAAGAGGAAGGTTATAGTATGTACATTGCTTTTTCAAGTAAAGTAATATTAATAGGTTGGATGGCTAGTGAATTAAAGTGAATATTGTTATATATGTTCCTCCAAAGAGAAATTTCTTGTTTAGGGGAAAGTTTCATAGTAATTTTCTGTTTTTCTTTTCTGTGCCAGACATCTTTGATTTTCATTGAACTTTTCTCTTGACTGACAGCACTAAAATCTAGCTTGAAAATAAATCTAGCTTGCATATGGAATGTTGTGATTTGAATAAGCATCAACTAGAAACTAAATAAGGATATTGAAACGCATTTCACAAATGGCTCAAGTTGAATTTAATACAAGTTTGCAGAAGCAGAAGGCCTTATAAATGAATCCACTGTATCACATATGCTCCTTGATTCTACAGCAGATCTGCAGTTGGAAGGTAGTGAAGTGGCAATGTAAATTTCTAAATCTGTTGATACAGGATTTGTGCTAATGTTTTGGGCTCTATACCTGGCTGTGCCATAGACAGTATAGTTTTTTTATGAAAAGTTATTCTAAAAATAGCATCTCTAGACTTCTGTGTTTCAATGCACTTTAAAATGTGTTAAACATTAGGAGATAGACATTTACTATTATGAATCTGATTCTTAACATTTCTGTACCATGATCTCATATTTTGGGGGAACCCCTTCCCATCTAACCTTGAAAAAAGGAAGGATGGGCACAACTTCCAGTTTGAGAAGAGATCGGAGTGTTGGTCCTTCAAATATACTATGCGGCTTGAGGTGTCCACTAGCTGATGGTGTGGAGAAAAATAGGAACATACTGGATGAGATCAGTGATTCATCTAGCAGAGTTTCCTGTTGTGGACCAGTACTAGGTGGTCATAGAATAATCTGTTCTCAGGGAGCATTTCTTCCAGCCTCTCTTGAATAATAGATTGGCTTGTGCCCTGAAATATGAAGGCTTATCTCTCTTCAAAAATATATGTGTGCCAGAGTTGTACATGGGAAATGGGATGAATGATACATGTAGCAATCAGCAGATACCCTTTTGCATTTTTAGACTGATACCTATGACTATCCATTTTTTAATAATCTTTTATTGTAGTTTACACCTTGCTTCGCTCTGCTTACGGTATTTACAAGCTTTCTATTCAAAAAAAATTGTAACTAATACATCCATTCTCTATTTAACTACTTATATTTTCCTTTCAACATTTTTTCTTATAGAAATACAAGATATCTCTGTATTAATGTTTTTAAACTAATCTCTAAAGTGATTCTGTGATTTAGTATTACTTTAATATGTAGTCTACTTATTGACTGTATACTTTTAAAAATAGAGAAGAACAGGGGCACCTAAAGGACTATAGCTTCAAATTATAAGTTATATGCTATAACATAGAAACATATTCCTTAGAACATAGTATTAAAACATGTATAAGTGAAATTCATAAATGTTTGTGAACTGATATTATTTAATCATATTTCAGTGTGATTTCCAGACTCTTAGTTTACACTAATTATTATAAATGTCTTCTAGTATATTTTTCCTAACAAAGAAACCCAAAGCACTTTACAAACACGGGAATCACTACACTCACCAGTGAAATGCAGTTGTGTGTGAGCTGTAGCATAGCAGCCAGTTGCTACAGTGCACAAGTTTAAAAAGTCAAATTTAATTCTATATTAAATTGAAACTGGATTCTTGTGTAGTTTTGTAGAATTAGTCTTTGTCTAAAACTGAGGCTTTTAACCACTGGTGCAGCTACACTCATGTAGTTGTACTGGTGCAAACTTCTAGAACAGATGTTGTGCACCTGTGTAAACTATGACTTGCATGTGTGCAGCCCAGTTTGGCATGCATGTAGTTAACTTAAAAATGTTGTGAAAAGAACTATTGTGAAATGAGTTAGTTTTTATTATCAATATATTATAAATGTGCAAATACAGATTCTGCAAATTAAAGCCCTTGTTTTATTATTCCGGAATAGCTTTAGTGATCACCCACGGAACTCATTTGTTTCTTGTGAAACTGTGTGAATGCTAAGCAAAGTGTAGTAGTACTGTTGGTGTTAAAACGTACATACCACTTCTGATCTTCAAAATGTTGTACAAATATTAACTGACCCTTGGTATGAGGAACATAAGTAATATTATGCCTCCTCGTTTTACAGACTGAAACAAGCAAAGAGGGTAAGTGACATGTCCAAGGCCACAGAAGCTGTCAGATGGGAGATTAGAATTCAGTAGTTTTTCAGTCTTACTAATATGCTAAAACCACTATACATCATTCCATATCATTACTTGGACAGTAGGAAAAACTGAAATCTCAACTCCTTTTGCCAGGGTAAAAGTAAACAGTATCTTTGGTGATGATGTAAAAATGGAAGCATTGCTATTCCAAGTGAGCCTGCAATATGTTGATTATGAAAAAGACAGGCTATATTTTTTTGTATATTTGACAAGTTATTTTTATTCAGTAAGGCATGACTATTTTAGGCATTAACTCCATATCATATTTTTATGTCGGGCACTAAAATGACAAAATACTTTTTTCAGAGAATTATTAACATTGTACCAGTTGTGGCACACATGCCATAACATTTTGAGCTTTTTAGAGCCAAAGATCATATGCAAATAGATTTTGCTGTAGAATATTCTGGAAAAAGAATTTATCATAATTCTTGCTTTGTTCATCCCAGAAAGAAAAGCATCATTGTTTAAACATACTGCTTGACTTTCCCCATTCCTTTCTGCTTGCTCACTTTCTTCCTCCTCCTGCGAATGAAAAAGTACATGTTTAAATAGAATGAAACTAGCCCTCTGTAGTTTGACAAATTATCATATTTTCCATAAGTGTTGTGGTCCCTGTGATTCTTGAAGACCATACTGTAAGTCTTGGAGATGTTTATACAGTAACATAGGCGTTCTCTCTGTAATTTTGCTCTTGGATTTAGTGGAGGCTTTTGTCAGTATGCCACAAGACCATGGAAACTTAAAATGACACACTTGATTTATTAATGTGGTTAGAATACTAGTCATAGAGTACATGGGAAGGTCACTCAGGAGTACCCTTGGGTCAAGTAATAAGTTTTTATACCAGTCAAGAAAAACATAGTATTAAGCTGTATAATTATCAATAAAAATTCCTAAATGGACAAAGTATAAAGACTGTAAAATACATGAACGACAGACATTAATATTAGAGAGTTCCAGTGGGGCTTTGCAGGCCTCACAAGAGCAAGGATCAATTTGTAGAAGCAATAAACCTTGACTCTCAGGAAGGGAAAGTACTTGAGCACCCTTCTTACCTGATTTGAGGAAAGTTATAGATTCTAAATTTTATTAGAACCATAGTTTGCAGTAAATTCGAGTAAAATGGTGCATCAGGATAAGAAAATGAAATGATTTGGAAACTGAAATTGTTATATGGTCAGTTGAAAAGAAGAGACAGTCTTTAGAGTTCTAGTATGGGGTTCCTGACACATCAGAAATAGGTTTTCATACCAGTATTTCAGTGTAATACTCTAAGCTGTATCCATGTATTCCATATGGTATTTTAATTAAAAACTTGTTGGTATTGTGTGTCAGAATAATTAGGGTAATGTTGCAGATTTCTGTTACTTTTATGATCTGCTTTAACTACAGAGTGCTACCTTCAACGTAGAAAGTTAGTTTATTATATTTGCCAAGATGAAATATCGATGTAATGTTTCTGGCACTCTGTATAAATGTAGTTTAAACACTGTGTGGCAATAAAAATGTGACTGTTAAAGAAGGCACGTATAGAATGATGATAATTCCCTCACATTGGGTCTAGAGCTATAAATATACTGCTTTGGCTATATATATCTACAAGAAAATTAGAAATATAAATATTAGATCGCTTTAAGCAAGGCTTTTGTAAAACCATAGAAGTCCTAATATTTACCTTTTGAATTATCGGTTGTTAAAAAGAACGCTATAAAATATAGTCTTCACACTTGAATTTACAGTTGTTTTTAAACATTCCTAGCCCTATTAAAAATATTTTAAATTTAGATTATTATTGTCTTTTGAGAAACAAATTACTTAATTTTATTATCATTGACTTACTATAAAAGATTTGTATTTCTTAATGAGGTTTTGATATGTTCAGATCTCACACTTAAAACGTTTTCTTGAATGAAAAACTCTGATCCAACTTCCTAAAAATAACTAATTGCTTACCTTTGTATCAACAATTTTTCGATCCTGTTCAGGAATGTTACAACTCAGGATTATATAAGAATGACCATGCTGCATCAGACAAGTAGTCCATCCAGCCCACTATCCTGTCTTCCGACAGTGGCCAGCGCCAGATGCTGCAGACAGAATGAACAGAACAGGGCAATTAGCGAGTGTTTCATCCCGTCATCCAGTCCCAGGTTCTGGCAGGCTAAAGTTTAGGGACACCTACAGTATAGTATTGCATCCCTGACCATCTTGGCTAATGGCCATTGATGGACCTCTTCTCCATGAATTTACCTAATTCTTTTTTTGAACCCAGTTAAACTTTTGGCCTTCACAACATCCCATGGCAATGAGTTCCACAGGCTGGCTGTGCATTGTGTGAAGAAATACTTCCCTATGTTTGTTTTAAACCTGCTACCAGTTAATTTTATTGGGTGACCCCTGGTTCTTGTATTATGTGAAGGGGTAAATAACACTTCCCTATATACTTTCTCCACACACACGATTTAATAGATCTCTATCATATCATCTCTTTTCTAAGATGAACAGGCCCAGGCTTTTTAATCTCTCCTCCTATGGAAGCTCTTTCATACCCCTAATCCAGTGGTCCCCAAACCTTTTACCCCATGTCCCTCCCTTACCCCTGCACTCTCCCCATCTGGGGCTGGGAGCGGGGCCATGGTTGGGGCCTGGGACTGCAGCTGGGAGGCGGGTCAAGGTTTGGAGGGGCTGTGGTTGGGAGCTGAGGCCGGGAGCAGGGCTGCAGTGGCAGGGGCAGAGTTGGGGGCCATGGCTGGGGGGCAGGTCCAGAGCAGAGCTCGGGGCAGAGTGGAGTTGGGTGGCTCTTCCTCCCTGCTCCCTGTGGGGGCTGGCCCAAGCCCTGCCATGCCCTCTCCAA
This sequence comes from Mesoclemmys tuberculata, assembly GCA_007922155.1. Lineage (NCBI taxonomy): Eukaryota > Metazoa > Chordata > Testudines > Chelidae > Mesoclemmys > Mesoclemmys tuberculata. The sequence goes on along the minus strand of ML675604.1, from coordinate 32,237,072 downwards.
ACATACCTCTGTGCCCTGGGGGGGGTCACGCCCCACCATTGGGGGATCTCTGCCCTAATCATTTTTCTTGCCCTTCTCTGTACTTTTTCCAGTTCTAAAGTTCCTTTTTTTGACATGGAGCAAACAATTGCACTCAGTGTTCAAGGTGAGGGAATACCATAAATTTATATAATGGCATTATGATATCTGTCTTATTATATATTCCTTTCCTAAGGGTTCATGACATTCTTTTAGTTTTTTTGACTGCTGCTGCAAATTGAGCAGATGTTCTCAGAGAACTAAGTACAATAATTAAGATATTTCTTGAGTGGTAACAGCTAATTTAGATTCCATCTTTTTTTCTGGATAGTTGGGATGTGTGTTCCAATGTGCATTACTTTGCACTTATCAACATCTGCCATTTTGTTGCTCAATCATAGAGTTTTATGAGATCCCTTTGTAACTCTTCACAGTCAACTGTGGACTTAACTCTTTTAATTTTGTATCATCTGCATGTTTTGCCATCTCATTGTTAATCTTCTTTTCCACTTCATTTGTGAATATGTTGAACAGTTCTGGTTCCATTACAGATCCTGGGGAGACCCTGCTATGTACCTTTTTCCACTGTGAAAACTGGCCATTTATTCTGACTCCTTTCTGTCTAATCTTTTAACCTCTTACAGATCCATAAGAGGACCTTTCCCTTTATCCCATGACTGCTTACTTTATTTAAGAGCCTTTGGTGAGGGGCGTTGTCAAAGGCTTTCTAAAAGTCTATATCCACTGGATCCCCCTGGTCCACATGCTCATTCGCACCCATAAAGAATTCTAATAGATTGGTGAGGTATGATTTCTCTTTACAAAACCCATTGTTGACCATTCTCCAACATATCATGTTTATCCTTGTGTCTAACAATTCTGTTGTTTGCTTCAGTTTCAACCAATTTGCCTGGTACTGAAGTTAGGCTTATTGGCCTGAAATAGCCAAGATTGCCTCTGGAGCCTTTTTTAAAAATTGTCATTACATTAAGTATCGTCCGGTCATCTGGTACAAAGACTGATTTAAGCAATGCGTTACATACCACAGTTAGTAGTTCTGCAGTTTCATATTTGAGTTTCTTCAGAACTCATGTATGAATACCATCTTGGTCCTGGTGACTTATTACTATTTAATTTATCAATTTGTTCCAAAATCACCTCTAGTGACACTCCGATATGGGACCATTTCTTAGATTTGTCACTTAAAAAGAATGCCTAGGTGTAGGAATTTCCCCCACATCCTCTGTAATGAAGACCAGTGCAAAGAATTCCTTTAGCTTCCCCACAATCGCTAGTCTTCCACAAGTGCTCCTTTATCACCTTTATCATCTAGTGACCTAACTGAATGTGTGGCAGGCTTCCTGCTTCTCATGTACTTTAAAAAATTGCTATTTGTTTTTGTGTCTTTTGCTAGTCACTTGTCAGATTATTTTTTGGCCTGCTTAATTATACTTTTACACTTGACTTGCCAGAGTTTATGCTCCTTTCTATTTTCCATAGTGGGATTTGACTTCTGCTCTTTAAAAGATGCCTTTTGCCTACTGTTTAGGTATGGTGGCATTATTTTGGTCCTCGTACTGCTTTTTAATTATTATTATTATTTGGGGTATACCAATAGTTTGAGCCTGTATTTATGATATTTTTTTAACGTTTCCATGTAGTTTGCAGGCATTTCAATCTTGTGACTGTTCCTTTTAATTTCCATTTAATTAGCTTCCCCATTTTTGTATAGTTTCTCTTTTTGAAGTTAAATGCTATTGTAGTGGGTTTCTTCTCTATTTTCCCCCTTACAAGGAAGTGAACTTCAATTCCATTATGGTTGCTGTATTCACCTCTTGGACCAGATCCTGTGCTCCACTTAGAATTATATCAGGAATTGCCTCTGCCCTTGTGGTTTCTAGGACTAGCTGCTCCAAGATGCAGTCAGTAATGGTGTCTAGAAATTTTATATATACATTCCATCCTGAACTGACATGTACGTACCCAGTCAGTATAGGGATAGTTCAAATCCCCCATTATTACTGGGCTTCTGTTTTTGTAGTCTCTATAATCTCCCTGAGCATTTCACAATCATCACCACCTAGTCACGTGGTTGGTACTATATTCCTACTGCTATGCCCTTATTATTCAAGTGTGGAATTTCTAACCGTAGAAATTCAATGATACTATTTGATTCATTTAACATTTTTGCTATATGTGACTCTATGCTTTCTTTTATATATAGCAACATTCACCCACCAGCACAACCTGTCCTGTCATTCCTATATATTTTGTACCCTGGTATTATTGTGTCCCATTAATTTTCATTGTTCCACAAAGTTTCTGTGATGCCTATGATATAAATACCTTCATTTAATACCAGGCAGTATTTAGACTCCTAGCATTTGTATACAAGCACTTATAAAATTTCTTAATCTTTAGTTTTCTGCCTTCATGTCATGTAATTGAATGGCACTCTTCTTTTGTTTGACTGTTTCTCTTCAGTTCAGAATCTGTACTTTATCAACTTTATCCTCTGATCTTTTCTAGAATATAGAGTATTCTTTTCAGTAAATCCTCCCCTAAGGATTGTCTTAGTTGAGCCATGTGCTGCTCTACACTTGTCAGCTTTACCCCTAACCCATAGTTTAAAAACTCCTCTACCACCTTTTTAATTTTACATGCCAGCAGTCTGATTTTGGTTTGGTTTGGGTGGAGCCTATCCTAAAAGTTCCTAAAAGTTCCACAGTTCCTAGTAATCCTAAATCCCTTCTCTCAACATCAGTATCTTATCCATGCATTGAGACCCTGCAGTTCTGCCTAACGGGCCTTGCTCATGGAACTGGAAACATTTCAGAGAATGCTACCATGGAGGTTCTGGATGGTGATCTCTTGCCTAGCAGTCTAAATCTGACCCCAAGGACCTCTCTCTTTCCTATCTTTCTGTCTGTCATTGGTACCAACATGTACCATGAACATTGGCGCCTCCCTAGCACTACATATACATCTATCTAGATGTCTTCAGAGAACTACAATCTTCACACCTACAGAAAATTCACCGTTCAGTTCTCCCAGTCATCACAACACCCCAACCATCTATATTTCTAATAATTGAATCCCCCATTACTATTAAATGTCTCTTCCTAATAACTTGGAGGGGCACCCTCAGTGCAAGAGGGTGCCATGCTGTCATCTGTAAGCATCAGATCATTTCTCTCTGCTCCAACTTGATGATCTCCTTCCCTGAGACTTTCATCTTCCTTATCAGCACAGAGGCTGTTAAACTGGGGGTAGGACCATTCCACTGTATCTGTGAAAGTCTCATCTATGTAGATTATAAAGCACTGTAATTTTTTGCTTCCTTCATTTTGGACAGGTAAAACATTAAACATATGACATTCCAGAAAAGAAAGAATGCTTTTCATGTTCTGGTGATTCCTTTAATTGAGTTTGTGCCTCTAATAAAAGAAGTTCATTTAAACAAAGCCACCCTTTTTACAATATGGGTTTTGCTTATTGCATTATGACTTTTCAATTTTAGAAAGTGTGTATTTGGCAGGAATAGGGCAGATAGCTGAAAGTGCTTCACTTACTGTGTGCAGGATGTCTACATATGGAGGCTAATTTTTCAGCAGTGAACATACATGAAACTGTGCTTCATTTTCACATACAAATTGGATATTTGCATACACCCAAATAAATGAATATCCCACTTTCTGTGTGTGTGCGTGCGTGCCTGCGTCCGTCTGTCCAAATTTTCCCATTTTAAGACCCTGGTTTCAGTTACTTGTAACTTTGCAAAATTTTTTGTGTTGAAATGTTCCATGCTGGGGTATCTTTCTCTTAGTGAATTATTCTGGATAATTTTAGCCAAAACAATTGAGCTATTTCTGAGAACGAGGTTAGGAGAAAATACATTGTTTTGCCTAAATTACAAAATTCTTACGGCCTTTTCTTTGGAAAGCTCTGGTGCCCCATGTTTTGGATTGGGGCTTGAAATTTGGTAGGGGTGGAGACCTTTGTGTCAGGTATATGCCTTTTGCCATCCTTTTGAAAATCTGCCCAAATTTGACCGTTACAAGCATTGTTTAAAAAAAATTCAAAAATCACAGTTCACGTATCTTCGGAGATTTGCTAGACCTTTGCAGCTGATGGCATGTATTCTTTCAAGCGTCTGTCTACAGCTCTAAATTTTAAGCGTGTGAATTCCCAGAACTTATCCTAAGATGCACTCTTACTTCGAGAGATCATTATTTGCTTTTCGTTTGTGGTTTTTTTTGTTAAACCATTCATTTTATAAGCTGTTATCCAGATAGAGAAGTCAAGGGGATTCTTGTTGCAGAAATAAATGGCAGTTTATATGCTTGCACAAAATAAGAATTATAGAACCCTTTTCTGTATCTTAACAGATGCTGAAAGTGAAGAAGCTAGCTCATCAACTCTACCTACCCAAGTATCTCAGCCATCATCTTCTACATATGAACCAAACATGCCAACTAGTAATTATACTGGCATACATATCCCACCTGGTGCACATGCTCCAGCCAACACTCCAGCTGAAGTACCTCATAGCACAGGTATGTTGTATTTATATCCAAGAACACAGATCTACTTTTACTGTATGGTGCTTTGTTATTCCACTATAGCCTCCTTTCCAGGTATATATACAATATATTAAAGTTGCATTATATATGTATTAGAACAGAGGCGACTTTTATAGTTAATATTTCATAAATTACTATTCTATGTTTTTGGACACTTGTGATTTTCTGGAATTTTCACTTACTGGGCTGAAACTTTCTATGCTTGGTCTCTGCCTGAAAGTGATTTTTTTGTTAGAAGTTTGGCAAAATCTTTTTGGTCTTTGACCACAAAGAATAATGACAAGAGTTTACTTTTCCCATTAGAAACAAATCTTTATGAACAAATCAATGAAAATATCTACTCAGTGGGCAAGTGGAAGTCAGAAAATGTAACCAAAATGCTAAGTATAAAGAGAGGTCTAGAAACTACTGAAATATTAAAATGTAATTATTTAAATCATCCACAGTTAGAATACTGTGTGTGACCCGTCTGTGCCCAGGATAGCCACATGATAATGCCAGGGTCAGGGCAAGCTGTAAAAGGAGAGCAGTGTCCCCCACCAGTGCTGTGAGAATCTGAAGTCAGCCTTCCCAACCAGCCGTCAACCATGCTTCTGATTCCCCACACTGGTTATCAAGAGCCACTATGCAAATACACACAGTGCCCTTTACTGCATTTCAATCTCTGGCTCTCAAACTGCCACTAGGTCCAGTAAAGAGGTCAGTTATTTAAACTCTATGCTCTTTACTAAAATGGTTTCCTCTGATCCCAAAAGATTAGCCACAGTACCAGATCACTATAAGTTTGGATCTTACCTAAAATACCACGCTGCCAGCCAATCCTTTGGTAACTAAAACTAAAGTTTTATTATAAAAAGAAAAACAAACAATAAGAGAAATGTTAAAGCATTAAAGCAATCAAATACGTACAAATGATTTGAAAGTCCATATACATCAGGTTTCTAGAAGAATTGTGGAGATGCAGGCTTGTATAGTCCCTCTGGTATACATCCAGTACCTTGATGGATCTAAGTCCTTTGGTTCAGTTGCAAAATGAATTGATCCAGAGGTGGGTAGGTGTGTATCTGCAGCTGGACAGGAACAAAGACAAAATGGTTTCTGTGGCTTAATCTTATATAGCCTCTGCCTCTGGCCATGCAGCCTGTGGACATTTACAGGAACTAAAATGGAGTCCAGAGTCACATGGGCCAATCCTGGTAACTCTTCAAGCATGCCTTTTAGTTCCTTCCTGGGCCTTTTGCTTTTGTAAAGGTTTTGATGGGCCATTAAGCAGGCTATTGTCCTGCTGTCCCTTTCTGGGGTGTGTCTTATACAACATAGTTTGAAATACAGGTATATCAAAGATATCCATAACTTCCATAACCGATATAACACGTGAACGTAAACATTATCATCTTACTCAGCACATTATAACCTTTCTAACAGTACCTGACATGGCATATCTCACATGGATTACTATGATTTTGACATACTGATGTCAAATAACACGAATGCCCCCCGCCCACCTATCCAGCCAGTGTGACACCCCCAATGTGAGATTGGTGTAGAAGGGAGTAATCAGAGCTCCTGAATACACCTCAAGAGCTCCCCCAATCTAGTCAGCATGATACTGTGCTTAGTTCTGGTGACCCTGACTCAGAGATATATAAGAAATGATTAGAGGCATAGAAAGGCTTCATAGGAGGAGAAATTTAAAAGATTGAAAAGAAATTTGGTTTAGAAAGGAGGGAAATCAGGAAACAGGATAGAGGTATATGTCAACTAACAAATATGATACAGAAGGCAAATTGGGCGCTCCCACTTGCTATTTTTCATTATGAGATCAAGAAGATCTTCAATAGAATTGAAAGGCAATATATTTATAACTGATAAAAGGAAATACTGTTGACGTTAGGCATAATTAACCTTTGGCAACACATTGCCAAAAGATATTTATGAGTAATGGGTTCCCTCACAGTTACAATAAAATAAGCAAAATTGTTTACCTTAAACGATATAAAAACCCTTATAGTTTGGACATAGCACATCCATTCACTGAAAGGACTAATGAAGAAAGTTCTCCTACTAGGTAATTAAATCCGTTCCAATTGGTAAAAGTGCACAGGAGGATGAGTTATTCTAATGCACCTTTGGAGCTTTGCAGCTCCATTTGAATATCTTCACTGATGCCTCGGTTTACTTATTCAGTCTCATCTTAAATCCCCCCATTCAGATACATCTTTTTCATACATTTGAAACGGTATCTAATGGAGTCTTTCAGGCCTTCTGCTCTTCCAGCGATGCCATGCTTGATGCCCTATACACTGAATAGCAGCTATGAAAAGGACAGAGTATCAGTTTCACTTAGCTGCTTCACTTAGCCTTAGGCTCTGGGGACTGACAGAACTGTGAATCCTTAAACACTTCCAATAGTGTTTTGTTTTGGCAAAGTTTTGTTAAATCTATAATAGATTTGGTGAAACATCTCACTACATTGAATTGTGATTTTTACAATGAAATCGTGTTTCATTACAAAATTTCCATCCAGCTGTAATGTGTCCTAAACAGATATTGTACGTACCTGAGGCAGTCAATTGGAACTGCTCTTCATTGATAGGCCACTGGCCTCTCCTCATTCATGTAATTCCTAAAGACCTACCTGCTGTGATGTCTTGGAGTAACTATAATAGCATTATTCTATTAGATGTTCTCATGCATTGTGACAAATGAGGCAATCTAGTGTTTCCACCTCCATCTGCTTAGTGCCACATTTCTTACTCATTTATAGTCTGTTTCCATGATAGTGACATTTTTCTCAGTGGTTTTCTTATGTCATCTGTTATCCTCTTTTTCATCTTCCACCAAGTGGTAGCCAATCTAGGGCTTGTCTAAGAATATGCTTTTTTGACATCCTTATGAAATGCCCAAATGAGTTTAGCCTTCTTTCTCATTATCTCTACAGTTTGCCAGTCCTTGGTAACATATCAGTGTTAGTTACTTTATCTCCCCAGCGGACACCAAGTATTCGCTGCAAGCATTCTAATAGAATGTGTGATGTTTCCTGTTGAGGGCTTTTTGCATTTGCCAAGTTTCAGAAACATGTAACAATGTGGGTATCATAATGATATTGTATAACTTTATCTTAGTTCTTGTGTGAATCTTCTTATTTTTCCAAATATTTACCAGTATTGAAAAAGCTCTTCTTGCCTTCCCAGTTCTTGCTTCCTCATGGAGTTGGCCATCAACACTTACTGTGCTTCCAAAGATACACAACCTTGTTAACTATTCCATATTCTTCACTATCAGTAATATACACACCATCATTGCTGAATCCTGTTTCATTGATCATGACTTTCATTTTCTTTTTCTGATTCTTAATCCAATTTTGGCAGCCTCATGTTTGACACTGAGAGTTGACATTGACATTTTCATGGCATAATCCTGTGTGTCCAAAAGAACAATGTCATATGCAAAATTTAAGATCTTGAAATTTTCCTCTACTGCACATAACTCCTGTATCTTCCTTTGATGTTGCTCTTCATATCATATAATTTATCACAGTGCAGAAAAGAAGGGGTGTTAAGATGTGATACCATCTGAATGGAGTATTCCACATTCAGTCCATATATCATTTTGATCACTTTAAGAATACTAATACTGAACTGAGTATGTTCTCTGACAACCTGACTCACATTCCAACACCCAGTTTTAACTTTGGTTTTAGCTGGTAGGATCTCTCATTTCAGGTGATAAACTCCTTCATAGGCTTCATCTACCACCTTCATACTTCCATTTCAACTCAGTGTTTCCAAAAGGCCATGGTCTCCTTAAAGTTGGCTAAATGAGAGACTCTTGTATCTGGGTTTTTCTATAACTACAACTTTTTTTTGCATGGATAGGTAGTTAGTCTGACTCACAACCAGAGGTCCATGACTCCTTATCTATTATATATGGAGTAGCCCATGCCATTTATGAGGTTCCCTCATCCATCATCCAAGAAACATAACTGGTAGCTTAGGATGCCCTAGGTTGTAGGGCAATAAGAGATTGTCTGCATGTGTTGGGAGGGAGTTGGTCTCCCCTTACTTCAGGGGACTGAGAGAGATTTGAGATGGAGAAATGCTGTGTCTCTCACTAGTAGCTCAAAACTCAGAAGTGAGGGTTGTATTTTCAAAGGAGCACAATGCCAGATAAAAAAAGTTCCCTGCCGTGATGCCACCATCATATGGAACAACTTTTCTGTATCTCATCCTGTCTCAAAACTTAACTTTCCTTCTTGGCCTGAAATTCTTAACCGTCTTTGAGAGTAAACAAATGCTACTTTTATTTCCCCCCTCCCTTTCCCCTAGTTCCTTGTACTGATTTTCCCTAAAACTCTAAATCTGGTGGCCATCTGTTCTCATTTGACCTTTTTTTCACACCAACTTTTCCATATCTGTGGATGTTAGTTCTGTGAAATACTGAAATAGCTGTTCTTGAATACATCTTCATGAAAGGTGCTATATAGAAATATTTAAACATTCATAGCCAACAAATTATTTTTAAAAAGTACTTTTATAAATGTTTCTGAAATTTTCCTTCAGTCTCAATTATTTATGATAAAGGCCACTTTGGGATTGCTAACACATAAGTAATGCAGTTAAACCTCCTGTTAACAACATGCTTTTTAAGTCTATAATTAAAAGGAACATAGTATAATTCCATTGTTATTTCATTGATTTGCAGGTGTTACAGGTAATACCATTCAACCCTCTCCACAGAATATCCCAGCTGTAGATCCTTCTCTTTACAATGTTCAATCTGCAGGTAAAGCAATGGCTTTTATGTTTTTGCTTATGACTTGCTTTGCACAAAAATTAGTTTGAGGAGAAATAAAATACAATTTCAGTAATGCTGACAATTCGCTAATAAAGAGTATTGCTCCTTTGGGCACGGACTGTCTTCCTGTGTTTGTGACATTAACTAGCACATTGTGAGTGCTACTGAAATGCAAAGAGTTAGCATCTGAAAGCAATTGAATAGTTTTACAACTGTTATTAATATGCTGATATAGAACCTTCGGCTGTTACCTCATGAAATTCCTTAACTAAGCAAAACATGGTCTGTACTTAGAATTATGTTTCTGAAAAGGCCAGATGCTGCAGAAAGTAGAGTTGAGCAATTAGGCAGGTAATATTCTTCCTCTGAATTGGCATTGAACTAATAAGCTACTATTGTGTTAGGGACTCTGTGCTGCTTGTGATATAGCAAGTGCAGAGGGCAGTAGGAGAGGGCTCTATTTGTAAACCAGAGAATGGGCAGGAGCAATTGGCAGAGTCCGGGTATGATCCTACATCCACTGCAGATGTGCAGTTGAGGATGTAGTGTGTGTGTGGAAGTCATCTCCACCCTCCCCAGTTACCACCACCAGATTCGCCTGTGCCAACTGGTTGCAAGCATTGATGTAGCTCTCTGCATCAGGAGCAACTGGGGGCAACCAAGAATGAATGGGACATCATTGTGCTAGGTACTGAACAGAGTAGTAGGCACTTCCTCTCCTGAAGAGCTAACAGTCTAAATAGACAGGACAGACACATGGTGAGGTAAGGGATATAACACACCAGCAGAAATGTTCATTCTTCTTCTTAGTCAGTTTTATTTGGTCCTGGCCTTGTGTTTTCTTGGACAGCAGCATGGCCTGGATATTGGGCAGGACACCTCCTTGAGTGATTGTGACTTTCTCCAGCAGCTTGTTGAGCTCTTTGTCATTACATATGATGAGCTGCAGGTAATGGGGGATGATCCTACTTTACTTAGTGTCCTGACCAGTGTGGCCAGCCAACTCGAAAATTTCAGTGGTCAGATATTGCAGCACCATGCCCATGTAAACTGGGGTTCCAGCCCTTGCTCAGTCCAGAAAATTGCCTTAGCAAGAGCAGATGGTGCACACAGGGAATTGCAATCCAGCCTGCAAAAAGCAAGATTTAGCCTTAGCCCTCAGTTTGCCTCTCTGCTTCCCTCAGCCTCGCATTGTAACTCAGGCTCTTACAACTGCAATCTCCCACACAAGAAGATCTTAGGGAACACTGTGATGGCAGCAAATACAAATGTCGTGTTAGTGCCACAGTTTGGGCAGGACGAGAGGAAGGGTTGAGTCTATTTACTTAACTGGAGATAAGCTAAATGGAAATAAAAAGGAAGGGAAGTGAGGGGGGCTAGTTGTGGAGTGAAACTGAGGTGAAGGGACTGTGAGTCAGGGGAAGAGGGTTGGCACAAATAGCCAATCAGCAGAGTTGTAGTTCAAAACTGTAGAAAGTCCTCTGAATGTCCAGAGTCCCTCGCTTTGGCTGCTTCTGCTCCTCCTAACTAGATTGTCTGTCTGGCTCCTCCCTATATTTCCCCCCAACAGCACACAGGTGTGCGCTTCAGTGTCTTAGGCTGTGGTTATACTAGAGAGCTTACAGTGGCACCGATGCAATGGGAGAGAGCTGTCCCATTGGCTTAACTATTCCAACCCCCGCAAGCAGCGATAGCTATGTTGGCAGGAGAAGCTCTCCCGCTGACGCAGCGCTGTCCACACTGGCACTTATGTTGGTGTAACTTATGTCGCTCAGCGGGATGACTTTTTCATACCCTTGAGCGACCTAATTTATACTGACATAAGTGGCGGTGTAGACATAGCTTAGGTGTAGTGTCTTAGTTTCCTAAGGTCAGAAAGTTTTGACGCTTCCCAATTTGGTTGACAGTTTCATGGAACAAACAAGCCAGAATTGTGCAGCAACTTTGTGCACCACCTGCATGCATTAGTTTAGTCAGTGTTTTTGTTATCACTAAATTTCATTAACACTAACTTTAGTCACCATTATGTTACATGTCCTTTTTATATAAACTTTGTATGTTCCAATAAACTTCCTTTGCCAGTGACATAGTGTAGTGAAGCCACTTGTACTGTCCTGTTGTGCAAGTGACCATATTTGGAATTCATAACCATTTTAATGAATAACCAATTTAATTAAAACAGAAATTATCACACTTTGAAGATGGCTAAAGGTATATGTATACTTCTAGGAACAAAAACTGTAGACTGAACTTACATGATGGGGAACTCTTATCCCAAGAAGCAGTGACTCTAAAAAAGAAGATTTGAGTGTTTTGATGGATAATCCGCTGAACATGTGGCCAAAAGGGATAATGGAATCCTTGCATAAACAGGGGACTTTCAAGAAAGAGTAAAGAGGTTACTTTGGCACAGTTCTGACTGCTGCTGGAATACTGTGTCCAGTTCTGGTGCCCACAATTGAGGAATGATGTGGTTGGGAAGAGTTCAGAGAAGAACCACAAGGTTGATTAAAGAATTAGACGAGCTCAGTCTATTTAGCTTAACAAAGAGAAGGTTAAGGGGTGATTTTATTACAGTCTAGAAGTACCTACAGAGGGAACAAATGGGCTCTCTGATCTAGCAGAGAAAGGTGTAACATGATCCAGTGGCTGGAAGTTGAAGCTAGGCAAATTCAGACTGGAAACACTATGTACATTTTTAGCAGTGAGAGTAATGAATCATTAGAACAATTTACCAAGAGTTGTGGTAGATTCTTCATGACTGGCAATTCTTAAATCAAGACTAGATTTTTTGTTCTTGGTTTTTAAATAGATATGTTACAGGAATTATTTTGGGGAAGTTCCATGGCCTGTGTTATACAGGAGCGCAGACTTAGAAGATCACAGCAGTCTCTTCTGGCCTTGAAATCTATTTATTTAAATGATATAGTAAAATAATTTTTGGTTCAGTTACATTTTGAATATCTTAACTGTTTCTTTTTAATAGGAAAATATATGTTCATTCCTTTAAATAATTATGGTTCCAATTAGTGCATTGTTCTGTATATTTAAAAAATAGTTAAAGCACTGCTAACAGATATTAATCACTTTAATTACTGTCACTGCTTTGATTTTCTGTAGACTATATCTCAGGCCTTGCCTACACACACAGTGAACTGGTTTAATTAAAACTGGTTTTAAACCAATTTAGATCAACTTGTCCAAGTTTGTGAATAGCCATTGAAATAAAATAATAAATTGGATATTGTGTACAATATCAATTGTTTTTCTTTCAGAAACTGCTTTCCTTTCTCACTGCATGATTTTCTTATCCCTCCTCAAAATGCCCTTCAATTTCTACATCGTGTTCCTAATTGCTGATTTGAAAGACTCATGGCTGGGGGAAGTTAGCTTTGGATTGCAAAAGATTGTCACATTTCAATAGTGAATATAACTACTATACTAATATTATTTTTGGATTAACACAGAGTCTGATTTGTTTCAGGTTCGATACAGCATAGCTTTTCCCATGTGTCAATATTTTTGTTGTCTTTAAATTATATAGGTTGAAATTAATTGGTTACTAAATGGACAGGCCATCTAAATGACAGCTTTGAAATAGCTACAGATATTGTAGTTCTTCCCCACATCATTTCCAAGTAAATACTTTATTAAAGTATGTCATTAAAACTGCAGTTGATTTATTTCTTTCTCTATTGTGAGATGCTGACTTTAACAAGAGCTGAGGTTGCTTGACACCCTATAGGATGAGGCCCTTCTTGGGTAAACTTCTGTTTATAAATTAAAATAGTTAGAGCCTTTTTCTAAAGTGTTGATATAATGGTATCTGAAGGAGACGTCATAAAAAATAAGGCTTTATGCCAACAAAACATAAATAAAGCTGGTGCTGTAAAAATAAGATTAGGTTGGTAAATTTAGGCTTCCTTCCAATAAACTAGTTGAATACTGGAATGATGCCTTGGCTATTTTCTAAAGAATGATTTTCTAGTTTATTTTGGCATCATATTATGAAGCATAAAATGTCTAGAGGCAACTTAGGGGGGAACTTGTACTTTTTTTTAATTTTCAAAGGTGTAACCCAGTGTGGTGGTGGAATTCAGCCCAACTGGTTTGACTCAGTTAAATTTCACTTACGCTATGAAATAGGGATTAGTGTATACATATCGTGTGTGTACGAGTATATTTTTTTTAAAAAGGCGTAAACTGGTTCAACTGATTCACTAGTAAGCCTTAAAAGAACATTGTCATCAGACAGTAATCTTACAGGTTTGACAGGTGTCAGATGTCAGAATATTCAACAGCTATTCTATCACAGGCTTTATATTTTTAAGATGTAAGTAAGTGCAGGTGTGGAGTGTGTTTTCATTTTGGATAAAATTAAACCTCAAGAGCTTCTTTCCTGGTCATGCTATTTGTTTTGGAGGGTGGGTTGATTCACTGACATGCTTTTACTGATGAATCTCAGTGATGATAAACGTTTACGCGCTGCACTACAGTAGTAATTATCTGGATTTGGCTGTTTGATGTCTGCTAACTTCCTGCCATATAACAAATTTAAACTCAAAAGAATCTCGTTTGTAATTTGCTTTGAGTGTCTGATAAATGTCCCTCTATAATAATATAGATACTTAAATCATTATTTTACTTAATCATCATTGTTTGGTAATTTTTCCTCCAGTATATATGAAAGAGATCCAAATAAGGCTGAACTGCAATTAAAAATATTAAAGTAGTGTGCTTTAAAAATTGTGCATAAATTTTGTCCACTAAACTATTTTTCTATCAACTGACAAAGAAAAAATGTATATTGTAGATCTAAGTTCTTTAAACAGAATACAGTAACCATAAAATGTATTTTCCTGGAGAAATGGAGTAATAATTAAAAACAACGAGAGTCCTGTAGTTCCAGGACTTAATTTCTGCAGGCATAAGCATCTGATGAAGTGGACTGCAGCCCATGAAAGCTTATGCCTGCAGAAATTAAATTTGTTAGTCTTTAAAGTGCTACAGGACTCTCGTTATTTTTGCGGTATACAGACTAACACGGCTTCCCCTCTGGAACTTTTCACAATAATAATTAATAATACCTAGCTCTTATTAGGAAATTAATAGAAGACATTTAGTTTTTAATATGTTCCATCTTTCTATTTTTTATTTGCCCCAAATCAACTGCCTAAATAGTAAAAGTGAAAAAATGGATGAGGAAATATAATGGGTACTAGAAACATTTCCTGATAAGTAAAGAACGGAGATCATGAAGTAAATATTCACATATCAGCAATTACACAGCTCATGAGTTTCAGAAAAGGAGATCCAACTGAACAGAACTACACAGGGTAAAATTCATAAAAATATGCTTATATCCATGTTTAAACATTCAAAGAATTAAATTTACAATATCTTAATTTAAACAGATATTCTATTATTAAATCTCTCAATATATATGAAATGAATGCTAAATAAATATTTAGTTTAAATAATAAAATATTATGACCTGTTAAAATTGGTTGTTATGAGAGCAATGGCTTAAATAAATCCATAATAACCTTCAATATAACCCATTTAAACAAAATTTTTCTTATGAACATGCCAAAGTAGATCTCTGAGGGCCATCCTTTTTCACCTTGAGTAGTATTGATAGCATTGGGATTATTTACAGAGTAAAATATGCTATTCAGTATGAGTACAGGTTTCAAAATCTGGTCCTAATTATTAGGGTTACATGGAATTTAGTCTTAACTGACATTGAATTGATAATGCAATGCATTTAAGCACATGCTTAACTTTAATCACTTTAGTGGAACTATTCACATGCTTATGTGCTCTGCTGAATCACGGTTTACGTCTCAACATTTCTCTGAAAAGTGTGAGTGTTTGAAAAGTCTGTACAGCTCAGTGTTTGGGTTTGTTACAAGAAACTTTTGGCTGGTGTTTGTCAGAATGACGAAAATAGGTCAGTTAATAGAGCAATCTTGCTTTGTCTGATTACATAAAACCGAAAAGATTGTAGATGTGTTGATAATATTGGGACAAATGCTTCAGTCTGTTTCTCCTGAGGTAAAAGTAGAAATGTGGTATTTGTGCAAATATCTCAATAGGGGATGTTTCTGTGTCTGGAAGAATTATACAGACAAGGAGAGAATGGCTTCAGCTGTGCCTATTATTCCATGCTGAGAGTAAAGCAATTACACAATAAACAGACAAGCCACTGTCCTCGTTTCATGCAGGTTGTAACATAACACTTAATTTACAATAGTTTGAAAGCTCTTCTGAGCTGCCTCAGATAAAGGGCAGAGTTTTCTCAAAGCTATTGGTTTACTCATAAAAGGCACTGCATCACATAAATGACAATGTTTTGAAGGTTTCTATATAATATTAGACTGGGTACCAAAGAAACTGAGTTTTAAACATAAAATAACTTTAAAATAATGGAATAGGACCAGCACTTTTTCTCATGGTCTTTGTTAATATAAATGAACTATTTCAAACATTTAAAGTAAAAAATTAAGCTTGATCTTAGATGAAACACTGAATTTCTTTTCTTTTTACTTTTTAATTATCCTGTTTTTGCAGGGGAAGTCCGTTTGACACCAGAGGACTTTGCCAGAGCACAGAAATATTGCAAATATGCTGGCAGTGCTTTGCAGTATGAGGATGTGAGCACTGCTGTGCAGAATCTACAGAAGGCCCTCAAGTTACTGACTACAGGCAGAGAATGACGGCTTTGTCCATCAGATTCATTTCTTTTGCCTAAAGAACTAACAGTCCATTACTTTACCTTCTGCCTATCAGGGGAACATAGTTCTATGAAAGCTCTCAATTCCATTGACCATGACAATGAAATCTGTGTCTCAATATCAGATCCCTGACATAGCACTAATCAGCAACCTCACAATTTTCATTTTTCAACGGTGGAATTGGAAACATGGATGCAATGATGTGATCAAGATACTGAAGAATGCACGCTGAGCACTGCTTAAGAGTTAGAATTAATGCTACAATGTTTAGAATGTTTAAGGAAAAACACTGAATCTCTCTTTATCATTTTGGAAAAACAAAATAAAGTGCTCTACTAGTATTGAGTCTGAATGTATCACTGTTAATAAACATTTAACAAGTAAAACTGGAACTAGAAACAAAAATTAAGGCTTTTCTGCTAAATGTGGGACCGGATAGGTCATTAAATGATCTTAATGTACATCTGGAAAAGTCCTTTTTAAAGAATGCAACTTAAATACATTTGTAACAATACAACTTAAATACAAATAAATGGATTTGGTATTATCTGAGACCAGGTTAAAGGTATGGGATGCTTGAAAAGAAGGGTACTGAGATTTAATTGATAAATTACTATACTGAAACATCCATCTCTTGAAACATTGGGCAGTCATTCTGATGCTCCCTTCCCAAGTGTGTAAACTCCTACATTGTTTTTGGTAACTGATTACTCATTTTGCATGGACAATTTAAATTGTGGATATTAAGGGTAGTTAAAAAAGGTAGCCTGAGATGAGCCCACAGCTCATATCCTAACACCCTGAATTTTGAGGACATTTGAATCTAAATCCAAGCTTCACAGGTGTCCTGTTTCTTTCACCAGCCAAATGTCCCTTCAATCAAATGCCTGGACTTTGACTCCTTCATAGTCTCTCTTTAGATCCAAACTGTGCAGCTTAGGTTCTCTAGAGCTAGTGCAACAGAATTGGGGTATTTCCCCAACTAGTATCATACCCTGTTTACTTTCTTGTGGAAATTTTGGAGATTGTAGGATTGATTAAAATATTTTGGAATTTGAACACTGACCCCTTTACCAGCTTTGTCCTGGGGAATTACAGAGCTATTGATTGCTAAAACTGCATCCATGCTGTATAAAAACAAATCAATACAAGATTCTTCAACTAGTATGACAAACTTAAATGAGTACACTATAGAGTCTGTTGATTTGTATAATACATCTTTGAATACCAGTGAAACCTGATAAAGGTCTTTCTTTACAAGGTACCAAATCATGCCTGCACTATTTTCCATTGATAGAAATATAGCTGATATTTTAAGTACATAAAAGCAGCCTAATGGTACATAAAATCTGGTGCACAAATCACATTCTGTTAAGATTGCAAGATCTATTAAACAGCATATTGAAAAAAATAGTGTGATAATCTGTAATACATTCTTAAGCGTTTTAACTGAGTAAAAATTAATACATAAAACAAGTTCATTCTTCTATTTTCCCACTAGGATAACTTAGACAAACAATTCTCAAACATTAATGACAATCGTTTTCTGTAGCTCTTGGCAATGAGCTCATATTTGGTTACAGTACTTCATGAAGGTCAGAGATGCTTCAGTTTGCTGAACAGGCGCTTTCCACCATCTTACTAAACCACTGGTAAATGCTGCCATATATATATATTATGAAGGGGTTTTATTGTCACTTGAAAAGCTGGATTTTAAGAAATATGTAATGTTGCATTGTCAACCTAGAGAAACCTGTTTCAATCTATAAATAACTAAAAATATACAATGTGGTAGCACTTCCCATTTCATGATCACACAGCTACTTACAGATATTAAAGAATGAAGCCCCAAAGTACCCCAGAGAAGAAGCTAAGTTTTACTGTCAGTCTTGCTTACAGATTAAGTAAATATTAAGCTTTGTTCTAATGATGTTTCTTAAAAGCATACAGCGTTAATCTGGTTTTTTTAAATTAAAAAGTTTTCTCTTGGAAGAATTTAGTGATGCAGTGCAATAGATTAAAAGGAAATGATTGAGTAGAACTATAAACTGAATTTATAGGTCGCTCAAGATGGAGAAGGACTGGCTGCAGGTTATAGGTAATAAATTAAGTCTCCAAGGCTCATCATCAGTGGAGCAGCCCCAGACAGTTCCATAGGAACAACAGTTACAACATTTAGCTTTTCCAGACTGATGTAAATTTCAGAGTGGTGTCTGTGAATGGGATGGAAATTTAAAATGAGTTGAACTAAAAGTTTTCGATCAAACTGCTTATAGGGATCCCCACTGACTTTGTAGGAAGTTGCATTGCATGCATGTAACTGAAGGCACAATTTGGCCCAACTAAGTTCATCCATGAGAAAAAGATTTAAAAATGGATGGTTATAAATATTTTACTACATGAATAACTAATTTTCTATTTAATGCTTCTCATCTAAACGGATGAACTTTGCAAATTATGAATAGAGAAAACACGTCGAATTCCACTGAAATAAAGCCATTTCTGGGATTAGCTTAATATGGCAGCTATTTCAAAAATTTATACTAATGTTATGCAACAGTTTGAGACGTGAAGTTGCTGCAATGGGGATTTAGGTAAGTAGAGTGTGATTACCATAATTAGAGTTTGGCACAGACACTGAAACTTGCAGCCTTGATTTTAAGTAGCATGGGAGCTTTCAATAAGTGTTCATGAACTCATTTTACATTCTCTCTGAAAGGTGATACCTCCGCCCACAGCTCCCTCTAACACTGTGCTGGGAATTTGTTTAATAATAGTGACTCAAGGAGGAGTGTCACTTGCTGAGTCATACACCATTGCTTGCAACTAAATCTGGATTTCGCTAGTGAGGACTCCATCTGCATACCAGTCAAGTCTTACCCTGCTTAGCTTGTAAAACTGAACCCACAGCTCAAGCACTGTAGAGCGTAGAAAACATAAATAGCGCCTTGCATATCCTATGTTCATTTTTGCTAATACCTTTCAGAATAATATATTTACTAGAAGGTTTTAATTAGGATTAATTTTATGCATTGGTATTTCTGCAGTACTGATTTTCTTAGTATTTTTAGACATCTTAAGTTTTAAGCTCCCACCTGTCCTGTAGGAAAAGTGTCTCGTAATAGTTGTTGTGGTTCTGGAACTCAAGTGTTCTGTGAAATTCACCTGCAAGGCAGGAAATCCTCTGCATGATACAGTGGGAAGCCTTAAAAAGTGCCACTGTTTTGAAAGACTTTACTGATTCTGGAGATAGTCCATTAGAATTGCGGCAATCATTCCAATTCATGGAATGTTTCAAGGACTGTAGGTAAAATTTTATAGGGCCACATGTAACCTTTTGTAACTTTTATATTTAAACGTCCCCAATGTAATGTTAAGTTGTTAAAGATAAGGGTGCAGTAACATCCATCTTAGTTTTCAGGATTGAGCCTGTAGTTTGGTTACAGAAAATGTACTTAGCAAAGAACCAGTAGGCAACACCTTTGAATGATAAAACCAAAAATTATTAGTTAAGCAAACAGGCATGCAATTACTGCTTGCATAATACTACAATTATACGTACACTCAAAGATGAAAGTCTATCCACCGGGTAATCAGTACACTGACAACAGAAGGAAGTACAGCCTTACAATCCTGTCTGACTCTTCTAATCATCCGAAGACTCATTCTGAGAAATTGTTCCCATTTTGATTTTCACCTATAGAAACTACATACAGGGAAGGTTATTGTATTATGCAGGTTTGATATGTATACAGAGTATTATAATGTAAATAGAGTGGTGGTTGTTAAAAATGCCAACCAACAGTTATCTCCTATCCCAAGTATAGATACAATCTGAGATAGTCAGAACAAATAGGGGGATCATGTTGGCAAATGCTGTGTTAAATGTTGAACGCTATTAATAAATAAAAGTAAAGAACCAGTTAATACAAGTCTGAAGATGAGATTCTAATTGTATGTTATTTCAAATAAAGTAACCTTAATACTCCCTTTTACGAAGACAAAAAAATAGGACGTTGGTTTCGTGACTGGGAAAAGTGCATATAAACTTGGGAAAAGGTTTAGACTTGCACAAGGCATTTCTTTTCCGTTGGCATGAAGTCTTCACAGTGACACTAGTTAAGGCTGTAAGATGCTTTCAGTTGTAAATGTGATTCTGACCATCAACTTCCTTTTAACAAGCTCCTTTCCATGTAGTTTCTGGAATTAGAGAATGGCTAATGTTTAAAGCATCAGATCTGGGTCATGGAAAACATCCTCCCCTGCATTTGACGTCAAGCCTCTGAACAACATGCTCCCAGCAGCAGCAGCTTTTTGTGGTCGTTGGAGCTCTTATCTCCAATATTCAACTCTTAACCCAGTTTCTTGTGAGACGCACAGGTGATGGTATCCCTTCTCTTGTTTTATTCTCACACGTCCCAAACACACAGGATTAAAGAAAAAGGGAAATATCACATAGGACTCAAAACACGAAAGAATGTCTTAGAATCATAACAGTTTCATTGCCAGCAATGAAAGGGTTATTCCAAAAACACTGCTGGCATCTGAGAGTTGCAAAAGCATTTGGAAGGCTGATTGCTGTTTCAAGGGGCTTAGTCTGAACAGACCGGCAATTCTCATATGTAATTCTCTAGAGGACCAAAAAAAAAAGGGATTTTTGTATTTCACTGTGGTAAAGAATCTTGGAAGAGAGCTTAGAGGTTTTGCACACTTATGGAGAAAGAGTAGCTCCAACAACAGGCCCATCATGGAATGAGGCCTGAAAATGAGTGGGAAAGAAAACAGTTTAGAGTCCTGCACGTACCAAAGGGAGCAATATGATGAATAGGATGAATTGAAAGCAGATATATTTGTTGGAGCAGAGTTGTGCAGAGTTTTGAAGGTGAAGGCAAGAAGGTCGACATGTGGCAAAAAGTAACGGGAAAAGGGTGAAGGGATTCCAAGCGGGGAGTAATGTGATTGGAATATCAAGTGAAGAAAATATCCTTTAACATTTAGCATTTTGGGTGGCCTAAAAGGAAATGCGGAAGCAGAGCTGGAGTTTGCAGTACTCTACATGAGAGATGACCAAGACATGGAGAATGGATTTAAAAGTAAGGGCATAGAGAGAGAAGTAAAATCAACAAAATTTAACAGCCTGGCTTTGGGGAAAGGGAAGATAGGCATAGAAGATGAGTGAAGTTGCTAGACTGTGTAATGGAGGGTGGTGGAAATGTTGACAGTGATGGAAATGATTGGGTCTGGGAGCAAGGGGGAGAATTATTGGACTTTCTGATCCATGGGGCAGGTCTGTTCCCTAACGTATAAATGTATATAAATCTGATTTCATCATCTCCTTTTTCCATTGCCAAGGTTGGGTAGGCTGAGGTTATGAGCAGATTCCATCCATGTCTGTTTTGAGCCACCACTGGGAGGTTGCCTGGATAGTTTTATATACCGTATTGTACCACTCTCTCCTTGGACATCCACGACCTCTCTCACCATGCACTCTTCTACTGAGGAAAATAATTTTAGGCAGATACATTATTAAAATTAGGGGCCAATGAATAATGCGTTATGCTGCTGCCTAATTTACAGGTTTTAGCCAGTTAACCCATAAATCTATAAAAGTGTTACCCTTTCTGCTCACTTGCCAAGGCCCACTGTGGAGTGCAATGTGTGGCAGATGAAAATGAGGGGCAAAAAATTAAGCATACAGGAAATTTTAAGTGCTGTGTGATTGCTTCCTTTAAAGTAAACATTTTCTAGCACCTGTGTTCCTGCATTTTTCATTCCTCACGTAAATAATTTTCAACAAGGAGTGGAAGAGGCCAGCAAATGTATGTGAACTACTGGTAACTTTGGGAATAAAATGAGTGGTATCCCTTGAAGTGGCGCATAGTTGACAATATAGGGAATCTTTGGGTTTTGAAACGTCAAATTGTGCCAGAAAGCACAATGCTAGGAGAACTTCTGATGCCCTCTGCCTCTGCTGATAGAAATTTATAAATTTTGAGTGAGGTCTAAAACTTGTCTTTTGGCAGTTGCCAGCTCTCTAGGCTATTTGAGAATTGAATTAGTTCCATTAGGCTCTGTATAGTTTTTTCTGCTCAAACCAGATACAAGCTTATACATCCTTGCCTCAGAAAGACACTAAAGGCTAGTGGAGTTATAAACTCCACTAGCAAAGCTTGTAATTTATAGATCACTGATTAAGTATAGGTCTCACTAAAGAGACACACATATAGCTCTAGTGGATGAGAGATGGACTTGCCCATCAAGACTCTGGATTCCAATCCTAATTGTGACACTAATTTTAGTGATTTGGGGCAAATCACTTAACTTCTCCTTGCTTCAGGCCCGGTCTACACTGACCTATGCGATTCGGCGGCAGTCAACGGGAGATAACGCAAGTGACGTAAATCACTTGCGTATCTCCCGTCGACTTTGCAGTGTCTCCTCTGCATGGCGTCCATACTGCGCTGCGTCGAAGGGAACGGCGCTCCCTTCGACGCAGCGCTACTCCACGTACCGGGGTGGTTTTCCTTTGTTGCTTCCTGGATCGACTGAGCGCGTCTATACAAACTGCTCAGTCGATCCAGAACAATCAATGTGACAGCGGCGAATTTGCCGCCATCAGTGTAGATCCAGCCTCAATAATCTCATCTGTAAAATGGGGATATATATGCTTATCACACCACAAAACTGTTGAGGATTATTTAATGTTAGCTTAGTGTTGGCACTGTGCTTTGAAAATATAAAGCACTGTATAAGTCCTAAACTGAGTACACTAGAATCCAGTGCTATAAAATCTGTGCTCTTTGACAATATAAAATGCCATTTCAAAGACTTTTAGCATGAGAAAATCAGAGTAAATGCCTAAACTTGGTTAACAATCTAAGAACAATTTTTCACGTAAGAACACTATTGGGCATTGTTACTACAGGTTTAATCATCACAAATCGTACTGATTTTGGCAGCATGTATTCCGACTACGTCTTCTCTTCACTCACTGTTTACTGTTTGGCAGGGAGGGGGGGATTCCTTCCCACAGCGTACACACAACACATGCTGTAACAACTGCCGAAGGTTTAATTTATTTTCAAATCAAATGCCAAAGCCTGTGGTTTTATTATCTTATGCTTTCCACAAAGGTGCAAAAGAGAGTTTAAATCTCAAAAGATTAGAGGTGAGATATCAGGCTCAACCATTGATGGAAAAGTTTCTAAAAATGTAAAGTCTAAAAGCAGAAAAAGCTGCTAGATTTTCTTTGCTAACCATCCTCTTTCCTCCCCCATAATATAGACATGCTAATTACAGAATATAGAGACAGATGAGGTCCATACCATGAAGAATGTACAAGCTAATGCAGCAAGAAAAATATAGGATGTGAGGAAGGGTCCTATGAAGTTTGTATTTATGCAATAATTGTATGAGCATCTATAGAATATGTGGATTTTCAGGAAGGGATTTGGAAAAGCGGGGGAGGGAGAGAGAAGTGGTAGACCAGAAATGATCATTCCCAAAGTCAGGGACAGTGGCAGTGGCAATATTCTCTTCATGGGGTGGCAAATTCCAGTCATCCCCCCAGCAAGGACCCCATTCATATCCCTACTTGTCCAAAGAGATCCCTGTCTCCCTCAGCCAGGGAGTTTCCTGTCTCTTACCCACAGAATGCATGAGTCAGTACTACCAGGAGTGGGGTTTTCAACATTCTTCGCTGTGTTCTGACGCATAGGAACTGACTCCCTGTGCAACAGGTCACAACAAATTTGAGTAACATTGTGACCCCATGTGTCAGGTTGCTACACCACTCACTGAAGTTTGACCCAGTTCCTCCTTCACACAGGGTGACTGGGTCAAACTCCAGTGGTGTTGCGACCTCATAACTGGAGTGACACTCCCGTTATGTACACAACTGTACTGATTTAATACAGGATCACTGTTTAAGAGTGGGCTGGCCAGAGCCCCTCAGCTTTCTCCAACATAAACACACGGGAAGCTCAGAGAATATTTTGAGATTCAAGTTTGGGCACACCCCTCCGGCATATAAAGCTGGTTTGATCTCAGCACACAAATGCAGAGGAGTGTAAATCATGTAAAATATAAGTTCAGTAGAACAAAAAGGTGCAAGCAAATTAGAAAGCACCATTTTTACAATCTGCTGTTGTTAAGTATGGCTAAAAGAATGTCTACCCCACCCCAAAAACACTGAAAAACATTTTAAGTAGTCAGTAGCTGTAAATCATGAAATAACTAGTAAAGTTTTTTTTATGATTATTTACAGTACGGTGACCAGATAGCAAGTGTAAAATATTGGGATGTGTGGGGAGTAATAGGCACCTATCTAACACAAAGCCCCTAACATCAGCACTGTCCCTATAAAATCAGAACATCTGGTCACCCTAATTTACAGCACCTTGGAAACATGCTGGTTTCCTGTGCTTTCTATCTACAAAATTCATAGATTCCAAGGCCAAAAGAGACCCTCATAATCATCTAGTCTGATCTCCTGCATAACACAGGCTGTAGAACTTTCCCCAACTAGTTCCTGTAGTCGATCTTTTAGAAAAATATCAAGTTGATTATTTCAGTTTTGATTCTGTGAAATCAACAGGACCCCTTCTGAAAATGATGGTTTAAATGGTGGCCTGCACTGAGGTTACATCTGTACTGCAACTGGGATATGTGGGCTAGCGAGATCAGTCAAATCCCACCCGACACCGCCCCCCTGGTCTGAGCTCAAGTGGTTAGCCAAAGCCACAGCATCCATAGTGCTATGTTTAGAGCACTAACCTGAGTGGAACTAGCATGAGTCTGTCAACCCATGCTGGAAATCAGGCCTCATAACCGCAGTGTAGACCAATTCCGAGAGACATGTGAGTGCCATGCTCTCTGCATTGTGTATGTGTCAAGAACACCTAAACAGTGACTTGAAAATGTTTTTAATCAACACATTACAGCCCAAGTCTGAAAATCTTTCTGCTTGTAGGGCAGTCTATTAATAGAAAATTTCTGAGGCAAATTGCGAATCAAAATATAGGGAATATCTACCCGTGTGAGCAAGGCTTTTCAGGACCAGACCCGTATTTAGTAAATATTTAGCTGCCCAAGGTACCGTAACTAATGACAAGCATTTTATGTTCACCCAAACCATTTGGCAGGTCGCATACAATAGACCATTTCAGGCTCACCATGGCCAGGAAGTGTATCGAAGACATCTTGGGTGAAGTCCCTTATTTTAATGTAGATATTAACAACAAATTTGTATTTGCAAAACATGCATGCAATTACTCACAGTCACTGCATTTTAGCTCACTGCATTTTAGCCCTTTGATAACAGAAGCTGTACACACAGTAGGCCCCCATCCTGCAAACTCTTAGAGAAGGCGCATTACCCTTGTGAATAATCCTATGGAACTCAATGGGACTGCTCGTGTGTATAAGCGTTTGCAGGACGCGGGCCTAACACTTTTACAAGAAACAGATTAATTTTGTGTGATAAAATATATCTGGACCAGTGACAAAGGGTTTATTGGTGCCAGATCCAGTGTGTTGCTCTTCTCCCTCTGTGCAAGCTCTAATTTAATATATATATATATTTAGACCACCCATATTATTGAGGCTGAGGCCTTGGGGTGTGTTTTTTTAATTTGTGAATATTTCCTAGTATAAAGTGCTGTGAACATCTAACACTTTGTAATAATATAATCTTTTCCCCCAGATTATCTAAACTCCACTAGAGTTTCCAAGAAAACCAAGACTTCACTTCCTTAAATGTTTCTCAAGTTGCCTGGATGCATCGAGATACCATTTCCTAGATAATACGACTTGGCCAAATTTTGTTGTCAAGGACTGTGCAACACAGGATAAGGTGACTTTGTACAATATGTTCATTCTGCTACTAAAAGTGCCTCTCATTGTCATTCTTACTGATTCCTAGGATAAGAGTCCATTAAAGAAGGAGAGAGAAAAATAAATTAAAATAGAGGACAGTGCTATTAATTTTGGCTGGTAGGAGTCCTGGAGCTCAGCAAAAGAACAAATACTGAATGTACTGGCATTAAAAAACCATTATTGATGAAGCGGGTCTCCACATTTAGTCTCCTTTCCAGCCAAACTCTGGGGAATGTACAATAAGAAGATTTTATTTTGGAATGTATGTTCTGCACAGAAATTTCTGACAGAAGATGGATGGAAAAAAGAAACTAAATTCTGAAGTAAAGCCATTTAAGTTATTAAAGATGTAACCGGCTGCACTTACATAACCTATATCTTGATCTGTGTTCCATTTAGGAAATATACTGTTGTTAGATCTCCATTTACTCTCAATATAATCAAAATGTATGTTTTCCCCACCCGTCTTTTTAATTTCTTCCCTATCAAATATTGGGCTCCCTCCCTCCTTGCTTCCTTGTTGTATACTTTCTGTTAGTTAAGTTATTGGATGTTTCATTTATTTTTCTGCCATGTGGACATTTTAATAAAATGAAGATGCACTGTAATTCTTATGTGTGTCAACAGAATTAGTATTTTTCAGTGTAATGGATATGTTTGTCTCTTGCTAGAAATAATAGAAAACAGATGGTATGTATGTTTGAAATTTCAAAACAATAAAATGTAGAGGGGGAAAAGCTGCCTGAGCAAAACCGTTGTGTGATATAATTCTATTGAACACAATGGGTTTTACCCCAGGGATTAATTTTTTTTTGCAAGCGTAGTCAGAATGAGAGGACCTCACAGCTACTTTTATGCGCAGAACAACTTCTACCAAGGTGGACGGCTCAGCCATCTCAACCGTTGTATTTTGAATCTCATTTTACATTGGAGATATAGGAAAATGAAAGGTTTTAGAATGCTAATTTAACTCTTGGGGGGTGAAAGATGCATTGTGTGACTTTGTAGTTGGCTCCACAGACATTTAAACAGATGGCAAACCTTTACTTAGTGGCTTCAAAAGAATTAGTACAGTATATGCATGACTTTTTGTCTGGTATTGAACTTTGTTTAATTACACCACGTTCCACTAAGTGACTGGTAGTAATTTGTGTGATGGCATGCATAAACAACACACACGTTTCAAGAACTCCTTTAACCTCAAATTCACTGCTATAGCTGTAAGGGTTCTATAGATTTGCATAAATCCAGGTTTCTGATGGTTACTTTTTCCCCCCTTAAGCTTTGATCACGGTATATTTGTCACCCAGAAAGAGAGGAAGGTAACAAACTTGGTCAGAATTCTTCTGATTAAGAGGCTGGAGCACAAGACTTATGAGGAGAGGCTGAGGGAACTACGCTTGTTTAGTCTGCAAAAGAGAAGAATGAAGGGGGATTTGATAGCAGCCTTTAACTACCTGAAAGGGGGTTCCAGGGAGGATGCAGCTAGGCTGTTCTCAATGGTGGTAGATGACAGAACAAGGAGCAATGGTCTCAAGTTGCAGTGGGGGAGGTCTAGGTTGGACATCAGGAAAAAGTTTTTCACTAGGAGGGTGGTGAAGCATTGGAATGGGTTACCTAGGGAGGTGGTGGAATCTCCATCTTTAGAGGTTTTTAAGCTGCGGCTTAACAAAACCCTGGCTGGGACGATTTAGCTGAGGTTAGTCCTGCTTTGAGCAGGAGGTTGGTTTAGATGACTTCCTGAGGTCCCTTCCAACTCTCATATTCTATGATTCTATGGTAAAGAGTCAAATACATGAACCATGGCTTCCAGCTTATCAGTGTGTGATTATATCAGACCTTCAGCAGTTTTGTTTGTCAGCCTCTTTGCTTCAGGTAAGAAGAGGTTAGGACCAGAAAATCCTTGGCTAATGATGAAATGAAAATGCAGGAACAGGGATTTGAACTTTCAGGAACAAAGTCAGACTCCAATGAGGACAAAGTGGGGTTTGGAGCAGGTAAGGTGTAGCAGCACCAGGGGTTCTCAAACTTTTTATTCTGGGACCCCCCCTTTGAAAATATTTCAGGCTGTGACAACACCCCCTCCCCCAATGCCATGTCACCCAGACCCTTATGCCAGAGTACCCTTACTTCTGCACTGCTCCTGGGGGCAGCACTGTCTTCAGAGCACCTGGACAGCAGCCGCTGCTCTTCAGCCACCCACATCTGAAGAGTTCTGGTTGTCAGCCACGTACGGGACTGACAGCCACAGCATGTGTGGGGGCTGACAGCTCGCAATCCCTCCACCCCCCATAATAATCTCACAACCCCCAGTCTGAGAACCCTACAGCCGTTTATGTGGTAGGGACGTCATTATGTTTCTTTCCCGTTTACCCCTCTCTGACTGCTTTCAGTTATCAATGCCTGCATGCAGCCAGCATATTCATCCCTATAGCAGAGTCATGGTTGATGAACAATTTACATAAGCTGTTTAAAAGAAAACTAAACTCAGTGTACACCGCTGGGGCGGAGGGTTCTTAATTTATTCATTATCTCGGTGGTGGAAAAAGACAGACTGACAACGTGAGGTGCTCAGATAAAGGGTTTTATTATAATGATGGCTTAGTAAAAGCTGGGCTAAAAATGCCTCCCACACCAGTAGACAGGCCTGGTGAATGAGAAGGACAGTTATAGACACAGTCAAGATAATAAACAGTGTCATGGTTTCAAAAGCAGTAGCAATAGCAACCACCCACTACAGCAATCCCAAAGCGTAGGAAGAAAGCACCTACCAAAAGCAACAGACCCAGATGGGGAGACCCATCATCCACTCTAATAATGAGTCACAACCAAGGAATCGACCTTTCCAGGGCATCCAGTAAGGCCTTGACGAATCCATGGAGAGTCTCTCCGAGTGGTTCCCGGGGGTACCTATTATACCCCTGTCTCCCATAATCTTAGCAACATTTCTTCCTAGCAATGCAATACGTCACTTTCAATCTCGACTAGAGATTGGGTCTTAAACTTGTTTTTCATTAGTCTATTGGTTAGTAATTACAGGCAGCTAGGCTGGCAACAAAAAAAGGGAAGCTGCCCTTTGCTAATGTCTACTTTAGTCCTGTGGTTAGATATTTTGCTGACTTGTGGTCAGTCACCCACTGCTTATCTTAAACAATTTCCGTGTAGCTAACATATTTTATGCAGCATAAGATTGGTCTTATAATAACAGACAAAGGTTAATTCCACTTCTTAATGCAGGGGCTGCCCAAGCAGTTATAGGCCTAGTCTTGCTCACAGCCTAAGCTAGATTTTTAGGGCCTAGCCTTGCCAGCTACACTGGTTTCACGTGACAAATTCTTCCAAGCCCTACATTCCTCCTCTGGTATGAGCAGTAATAATGGTACTTATATTAGATTGGGTAAAATTAAACAAAACCAAACAGCTTGTTTGTTATTGGCATCTGATTGGATAGATGATGATCAACATCTCTTTAGTTGATCAACATCTCTTTAGTCATCCAAAGAGATGTAGCACATTTACATGTATGTATGTTATTACGGGCCAAATTCTGCCTCCAGGTATAAGCTTGCAACTCCCTTTACATCCTGGAATTGCTACTGAGCCAGCCGGGTAAACTTCATGGAGAAGTGACTGTAGGTTTTGAGGGTGAAGATGGGGGCATTCAAGGGGGCAATAATGGGGAAAACCAACAAGAAAGTCTTGGAGGGCCTGTGAGAAGGAAGAGGGATTTAGAGAATTAACTTCTAGACCGCCTTGAACTGGAAGAGTGGGTAGTGCCTCTGGAGGTGAACTCTAAAGGTTTGGACTAAAGAGTTAAAGGGGATAACAGTTTTAAGACTCACTGAAGATTTTAGTCACTGGAGCCAGCTATGTGAAGGCTGCATTGGTGCAAATTTTTGTCTGTGAAGTGTGGTATAGCAAGGACAGAGGGCATAGGAAAGTTCTCCTATTTGAATCCGGGGTAGGTGGGTGGGCACAAGCCTAGGGGCAGACCCACTGGACCCGGGTCCAACTGATTACAGAAGACAACAAATGAAAAAACAGGAAAGGGTGTGGGGGTCACAGGGTCAAACGTAAGAAACCAGAAGGGGACACCGAGCAGAGAACCCCGGACAGCGCCCACTGCTCCCGAAGGTGTCCAGGGAGCCAGCAGACGCTGCCCAGAGGAACTCCGCCCGGAGACGTCAATTTACGAGGGAACGGAAATAGACCCCACAGTCGCAGACAGCCCCCCCTGCCAACCTCCTCTCCTGGTCTTGTAGATGGCTAGTTTGGCCAGGGCTAGGAGGAGGCTGACGAGGAGGTCCCGCGACTTCGTGGGGCCACGGATGGGGTGTGAATAGATGAACAAGTGAGGGGAAAAGTGCAGCCAGAACCTCAGCAAGAGGTTCTGGAGGAGCCGGAAGAGGGGCTGCAGCCTGGTGCACTCCAGATATACGTGCGCCAGGGTCTCCCTCACGCCGCAGAAGGGGCAGGTGTTGGGGTGAGAGGTGAACTGCGCCAGGTATGCGCCCGTGCTCACGGCTCTGTGAAGGAGCCGCCAACTGATGTCTCCGGCAGGCCATGGGGTCAAGGTGGAATACAGGCTGGCCCACCGGGGGTCCTCGCCCTCCGAAGGTGGTAGTAGGTCCCACCACTTCGTGTCCGGACGGGACACAAGGGCGAGGAAATGAAGGTTGTGGAGCACGAGCGCATACAGATGGTTCCTTGGCACGGTCTGGCAAGGGACCGGCTGCAGATCAAGCAGCCGGCTTGGGGCGTGAGGATGGGGGGGATGAGGGGGTTAACGGAGCTGAGGCCCGATGGTAAGCACCGGAGGGCTGGGGCTGGGGGGGGGCGGGGAGCACCCTCTTGCAAGACCCTCCCGAGGTACATCAAAGCAATAGGGGGTAAGGCTGCCTTCACCTCCTGGACTATGCGTCGGGGGATTCGGAGGGTGGGAACCCCCATGTGCCGAGCCAGCGCATGAGGGTCCATCCAGTTCTCCCGGGCGTAGTCCAGGAGGTCGCCGACCCTGGTGACTCCTGCCAGGACCATCCGTCGTCGCACCGAGGGGGTCTCCGCCACATGCACACTCATCTGGGGGTTGTGTAGCAGGGGCTCCATGAGGAGATCCTCCCCTTCGGTGACCGCAAGGGGCCTGGAGGCCGAGACGAGCCTCCAGGTCCGGAGGAGGTCCTGGTAGAAGACCGGCAGCTCGGAGAGGTCTCGTGGAAGACCTCTCAGGTGGAGAAAAAAGAGCTGCCGGTCGTATCGGAGCCCTCGGAAGCGGCGGAGGAAGACGTGCGCCAAGTGGCTCCACACCGGACTACCTGCACCATAGAGGAGTCTCTTCAGGGCCTGGAGGCGGAAGGCGTGGACCCGGCTGTGGATGCAGCACAGGCCCTGCCCGCCTTCCTCTAGAGGGAGACTCAGAATCCCTGCAGAGACCCAGTGCAGTCCTGGCCAAAAGAACTCCAGAACTGTCTTCTGGAGGTAGGCCAGGAAACTCGGGGTCAGGACCAGGGTGTTGAGCCGGTGCCAGAGCATGGACAGGATGAGCTGGATGATCACCAGTGCCCTTCCCCGGAGGGAGAGGCACTGGAGCAGTCCTGTCCATCTCCGCAGCCGCTCAGACACCCTGCCCTCCAAATCCTGCCTGTTCTCTGCCGGGGAGGGATGGGTGGTGGAGAATTAAATGCCCAGATAGAGCAGCGGACCCCAGTTCCACCGGATGGCTTGAAGCGCGGGTGGGAGGGAGCTCGCCTGCCACCCAGCCCCTACCGTCAGGCCAGAGATCTTGGCCCAGTTGACCCAGGCGGAGGAGGCTGCCGAGTAGACGGCCAGACAGGCCTCCAGCCGCACCAGGTCGCCCGGGTCCTGGACCACGAGGAGCACGTCATCAGCGTACGCTGACAGGACCAGCCTCAGCTCCAGCTCACGGAGCACCAACCCCGTCAACCTCCGGCGGAGGAGACGGAGGAAGGGCTCCATGGCCAGAGCGTACAGCTGGCCTGACAGCGGACAGCCTTGGCGTACTCCGTGCCCGAAGCTGACCGGTTCGGTCAGGGTCCAGTTGAGCTTGACCAGGCACTCTGCGGAAGCGTACAGCACCTGGAGAAAACCCACGAAATGGGGTCCGAAGCCAAATGCCTGCAGGATGCTCAGGAGATACCAGTGGTCCATCCTGTTGAACGCCTTCTCCTGGTCCAGGGACAGGAGGGCGAACGACAGGCCATCCCTACACCCGAGTTCCAAGAGGTCCTGGACCAGATACAAGTTGTTAAAGATGCTACGGCCCGGGATGGTGTAGGTCTGGTCGGGATGGACCACGTCCTGCAGCACGGACCCCAACCGCAGTGAGACAGCTTTGGCCACAATTTTATAGTCCGTGCTGAGGAGTGAGACGGGACACTAGTTCCGAAGGTTGCGGAGGTCCCCCTTTTTAGGTAGCAGGGTGAGCACAGCCTGCCTGCAGGACAGGGGGAGAGCTCCGCTGGCCTCAGACTCGGCCCAGACGGTGACGAGGTCTGGGCCGAGGACGTTCCAAAACACGCGATAGAACTCCACGGTCAGCCCGTCCATGCCCGGGGATTTATTGGTGGGCATGAGGCGGAGGGCTTCCAAGAACTCGGCCAGAGTGAGATTTAGCTCCAGCTGGCCTCGGTCACCCACGCTGACCGTGGGAAGTTCGTTCCAGAGCACCCTGTAGGCGGCGACGTCGGTCGGATCCGGGGAGAAAAGGTCGGCGTAGAAGGCCCTGGCCCTTCCACGCATCTCCACCAGATCCGTGAGGGGGGTGCCGTCAGCAGCCAGGAGGCAGATGAAATGCTTCCAGGCCCCCCTCCTTTTCTCCAGGGCATGGAAGAAGCAGGAGCCACGATCCATCTCCCGAAGGAGATGGATGCGGGATTGAATGAAGGCACCCCAAGCCCGGAGGTCTTCGAGGGCCCGGAGCTCCTCCCGCGTCTTCCGGCGCGCTCCGCAGAGGGACGGATCCTCGGGGCTGGTGGCTAGACGCCTCTCCAACACTAAAACCTCCCGCTCCAACTGCTCTATCCCCACATCCCACTGCCGGCTGGCCCCCCCGAGTGTAGTCACGGCAGAAGATCCTAGTGCACACCTTCCCCACATCCCACCAGCGCCGCGCCGAGGGAAAGGCGCCTCTCTGCCCCCGCCAGGCCAACCAGAACTCCCGGAAGGACGCCACGAAGCCCACATCCTCCAGCAGGCTGTTGTTAAAATGCCAGTAGGCCGGCCCCAGCCTCTCTGCAGTGAGAGAGGCCGTCACGGTCACCATGTGGTGATCCGAGAACGGGGCCGGCCGGACGCTGGAGGAGTGGGCCCGCGCAAGATGGTGACGAGAGATATAGATGCGGTCCAACCGGGAGTGGCACGACCGATCTTCCCCCACCCGGACGTAGGTGAAGGTGACGGCGTCATCCGGGTGGTGGTCGCGCCAGACGTCCACCAGGGAGTGATGGTCAATAATTCCCCGGAGGACGTCTGCAGCGGCCTGACACTGCTTGGTCCCCGTGCGGTCCCGCTCCTCGAGGGTGGTGTTGAAATCCCCGCCCAGGACCAGGCATTCGTGAGGATCTATAGTGCCGAGGAAGGTAGCCGCCTGCTGAAAGAAACGCACCCGCTCCGGACCTGCAGTCGGGGCGAAGATGTTGACGAGGCTCAGTGCCAGCCCCTTCACGCGGACCCAAAGGTGCAGCAGGCGGCCCGGCACGACCTCAGTGACCCCCAGCACCTTGGGCTGCAGGACAGGGGAGAACAGGGTGGCCACTTCGCCCGCATGGGCGGAGAGATGACTAAGGTGCACCCCACTCCAGCCGCCAGCTGGCTTTTGCGGCTGGGTCCATATGGGTCTCCTGCAGAAACGCTATAGAGTACCCCCCCCCTGGAAGGAAGGAGAGCACCTGGTTCCTGCGGAGACCCGTCCTACAGCCCCTTGTATTTAAGGTGACGATGGTGACAGGCATTACGAGGAGGGCTGGGGGGGATCCTCATGGGCAGGGGCGCCGACGACCTTCGTCGGGCTCCGCAGCAGTCCATGGCTGGTGCCGTAGGCCATGAGGGCGTCACAGAAGCTGCGGGCCCGCTGGTAGGCCACGGCATCCTGCCGCCCGGTCCCCTTCCCCTCCTTCATGGTGGCCCTCACGGCCCGGAGGATGCGGTGGAAGTCTCCCCAGCGCTGCAGAGCAAGCCTCACTCGGTTCCAGGCACCACGTGTGTCCTGGAGAAAGACACAGATTTCTTCACACAGCACCTCGGGGGGTTCGTCCTCCGGCTCGGCCTCTGCAGCTGCCTTGTGGACCACTGGGATGGGGGCTAAGGGTGATGGTGGCAGTGGCGGAGGGAAGACAGCAGCCCCGGGTGGGCTGGGAGTGCTGAACACAAAGGCCGCCTCCTGGGAGCTCTCCATAGGGAAGGAGACAACACCAAGGGCGGCAGATGACCAGGCAGGGGGGGGGGGGAAGGTAGGTACAGGGAGGGGTATGGGAGTCGAGGAAAGGTAGGGAATAGGAATTGGGTTAGGAAAAGGGTCAGGGCAAGGAGCGGGAGAGGGTTCAGGGTTAGAACTGGGAATGGATCCCACAGCCACAGTGGCTGGGCATACAGGGTGCATAGGCTCTTGGTTGGGGCTGGGGGCTAAGGAGACGGGCAAGGGGTGGTCTCCACGGGGGTGACCTGTGGGGTTGTGGTGCCGGTGGCTTCAGGTCCTTGTGAGGGGACAGCTGGGCAAGCATCGTTAGGGAGGATGGGAAGGGGCTGGCCCACAAGAAGGGTTGGGGCACCCAGTGGCTTGGGGCTCAGCCATTCAGCTTCGGCCGACTCTTCAGTGGCTGGGGCGGTGATGGTGGGTTCCCCTTCTCCCGTGTGGTGGGTAGAAGGGTCGAGGGGGGTCGCAGTGGTGGGAGCAGGGATGGCAGCTGAGGATGGAGTGGAGGGGAGAGGCCACTCAAAATTGCCCTGCTCTAATCCCTCCTCGCAGGGGGCTGCGTCGTCCTCCAGGCTGGCCGGGGTCAACCCCAGGGTGTCAATCTCCTCCATTAAGGAGGAGAGGTCTCCCCTCGCTGCCCCAAGATCTTCCCCGGCACTGGCGGGGGGTCTGGATGGCAGTGGGGCTGGGCGGGTTCCAGACGGGGACTCCTCCAGGAGGGACTCCAGGAGGGCGATGGTACAGCCCACATCTGCCGCCCATGGCTTCCTCGGCCGGTGTACCCCACTGGGCTCTAGCAGGGGGTGCGGCCATAGGCCCAGCCTCAGCAGCCCCCCTCCTGGCTTTGCAGGGGCTTGCGCCCCCCTCAGCTGCAGGTGAGAGGGGGCGCTGGGCTCCGGCCTTATGCTTGCCGTACCCTGCACGAGCTCCCAGCCTCCTGAGGTGGAGGGCTGGGCAGCGGGGGCAGGGTCAGGGGGCAAGAGCACAGGGGTTGGGGCTTCGGAAAGAGGGGGTGGGACAGCAGGGGAGGGAGAAGCCTCCCCCTGGGGCATGCCCCCTCCCATGCCTGACAGTGCCGGCCCTGGCTCCCTCCCCTCCGCAGGCCCCGCTGGACTGCTCTGGGCGTCAGCGGGGCCCATCAGCTCGCCCGGGCGATCCAGGGGGGGTGCCCCTGGGGCCTGAGTGCAGTTGATTCTTGCTGATGGAGGGGGGTTGGCCACAGGGACCGGACGACTGGGGGGGCACCATTGCTAGTCTGACTGGTGCCCCCCTGGGTCTCGGGGGTCCCGGGCTTCCCTCCGTGCCGGGCCAGGGGGCAGTCCCTCCAAACGTGACCCGCCGCCCGGCAGAGGTAGCACCAGGCCTCCCCCATAGCATAATAGACCCGGTACTGGGCCCCTTGATGAGGCAGCAGGAATGACCCCTCGAGCGCCTCCCCGCCAAGCGCCACCGCCGGCAGTAGCTGCAGCTGCCGGTGGAACGAGAGGACGTGGCGGAGGGCGGGGTCCTTGCAGCTGAGGGGAAGTGGGCTGATGGTGGAAAGGGGCTTCCCCAGGGTGGCGAGGAAAGGCAGAAGGGCGGCATTGGGGAGGAAGGGCGGGACGGAGGAAAAGACCACCCGTACACCCAGGTCCTCCAGGGGCTCCACTGGGATGTGGACGCCCCCCACCGCCAGGCCCATCTCCACCGCCTCCTGGGCGGCGGCCTCCGACACCAGAAAGAAGACCACCTTGCCATACATTCGGGAGGCCACCACCACAGCTGTGGACCCCACCACCCGTGCCATCGCCCGCACGTATGTTTCCACGTGGGGCGAGGCAGGCACCAGGAGGCACCGGACCCCATGCCTCCTGGTAAGGGTGGGGAAGGGGCCCCGGCCACCTGGAATGGTGCTGGAGGCAGTGGTCAGGGCAGGTGACTTGGCAGCGGCAGGCGGGGGGCCCGCGGCCACCTGGGCGTATGCTCTGGGGGAGCCGCCGCCCCCAGAGCTGGTGGAAGGGACAGCGGGAGAGGATAGAGGGGGAGGAGAAGGAGGGGCCCTAGCCGCGGGAGGCGCTGCTTTCTGGGCTGGGCCTTTACCCTTTTTGCTACCTCCCTGGTTTTTCCTCCCGGCCGAGGGTGCACCCCCCGGATCAGGGGGGGCAGGAGCCGTGGCGGCGGCAGAGTCCCTGGTGTCCCTCCCTGAGTTGTCCACTGCCGGCGCCTGGGGACAGACACCCGGCAGCTCAAGGGAGGCGGCAGGACCAGTTGTTATAGGCAGGGAGAGGGCCTCAAGGTGAGAGGGAGGGGCAAGAGCATCTAGGGAGAGGGTCCCGGCCCCAGGCACACCCGCCATCTTGGGAGTGGGTAGGGATGGGTTTGGCAAGAGGGGGTGTGTGGGGGGGGAGAGGAAGGGGGAGGGAGAGTGGAGAGGGAGGGGAGGCAGGGAGGGAAGGGGAAGAAGGGGAGGGGGGGTGACCACTCCTCCCCGCTTGGCTGGAAGCAGGAGAGGAGGGCACCAGCACAAGGGGGTACGGGGGGACAAGCTGGGTAGGGGCGGTGCACTCACCAGCCCAAGATATGATAGCGGCTCCTCCGGCTGCACAGGGGTGGGGCAGGGCTAAAGCAACATGGGGGGGTGCAGTGTGTGTGTGGGGGGACAACAAAAAAGGGGGGGATCAATTAGGGGGGCGCCATGGAAGCTGCCAGGGCCAGAGTGTGGGGGCCAGATCAGGGGGAAGCAGCAGTGGGCAGGGGAGGGGAGTGGTGGGGGCCCAGCAGCAAGCTGCTAGGGCTGGGCGGGGCAGGGAACAAACCAAGGCAGGGGCTGGGCAAACAAACAAACCAAAGGGATGAGGGGACAAACTGTGGGGGGGCAGCAACAGGGGAGGGGGTGAGCAAGCTAGCAGGGGCAGCAACAGGGGAAGAAAAGGGGAAGGGCAGGGGTGCCCCCTAAGTGGGGGCAAGAGAAGAAGCAAATGGCAGCAGGGAAGGGGGGAGGGGTGCTCACAGCAGCAGCAGCAGGACCCTGGAAGCAGCAGGGGTGGTGTCAGTGGCGGTGGTGTGGCCACTCACTCACCCCCTCCCCCCTGGGAGAGGGGGGGCAGATAGCAGGGCCCCCAAGAGCCAGGAGCACCCCAGCAGCAGCAGCAAGTGGAGGAACAGCAGCAAGAAGAGTAGGAAAGTCTGGAAGGGCGCTATGTAAGTTCTAGAATGATCCAGGCTTTATTACCTATGGACTAGCCAGAGTCATTAGAGGGTAATTAGGGTCAGCTGACACCAATTAAGGCCCCACCCAGGTGCCTATAAAGACCCTCTACTCCTGAGAGACAGGGTGGGAGTTGAAGGAGATGGAGCAGAGGAGTGTGTAGAGTTGTGAAGAAGAGCAGAATGGAGTACAGTGGTGTGTGGGAGAGAGGTGGAGTCCTGGAGAAGGTACTGGGATCAAGAAGCCAGAAGAACAGAGGAGGGAGAATATCCCAGGGAAAAAGTCTGCAGCTACAAGTATGGTGCCAGCAGCACATAGCTGCTACTCAGAGGGCCCCTTGGCTGGGACCTGGAGGAGCAGGCAGGCCTGGGTCCCTCCCCCTCTCCCTGGGAAGACAGGGTAACTGGCAATGCCCTGGCCCACTACAAGAGGCAAAAGTGCAAGACCCACTAGGGAGAAGCTGGCCATTTGTCACAGAAGACAGACAACTCTGTGCCAGTACATATCGCAGGTTTGCCTGTCCGCTTTGAGCCACCACTGGCTCTTACCAGGGCAAATTCCCAGAGTGTACAAGGCCTGGGATTACATATTAAACTATGTGGGTATCGGCTTTGGAAGGCGCAGACATGTTTCCATACTGTGGATACATTTCTTTTTGCATTTGTCTTGGGTTGATGCTAATACTCTGATGGTGCTGATAAATGGTGGTAATACCATGCTGGAAAACCTCTGGCCTAACCAGTTTCTGCTAAATTCCAGCTTCCCTATTAAAAAAATAAAACAAGAAGTTTCTAGCCCAGGTGGTTGAAAAAGATCACCTTCCACACATGATCTGACACATTGCTGTTACACTGAGAATGCTGGTAGTCAGAAAAATGCCTCTGAAAAGTGTGAGCTACCTTCATTCATCAGTATCTTGCACATGGCAGGACTGGAAGCCAGTGCTATGTATCTAGATAAAAAGCTGGGAATCTCCTCTTTCAAGTTGTATACAGTACTGGTTTCTAGCTATTGTGGACTATGAGCTATTAGGCCATAAATCCATTATTTGTTGCAGAACAATATTGTCTGTCTGGGCTTTGAAATGATGTAGCCTGGAGTGGCTGAGGGGAGGAAGGAAATGAGTTTGATTCCAGGTTGATTTTCTTTTCTAAATGGCAGGTGCTTCTTAAAGATGCTCAGAGGTTAGGAAATTAGAAATAGTCTTGGGGGAGACTGATTAGGGTGACCAAATGTCCCAATTTTGTAGGGACAGATCCAGTATTCAGGGCTTTTTCTTATATGGGCACCTATTACCCCCTACCCTGTCCCAATTTTTCACACTTGCTATCCAGTCACCTTAAGACCGATTAGTGGGCAGAGGACAGGTGAGAAGGTCAAAAGTGAATGGTAAATGCAATTTATTACCTGGATAGCACCATCGTCTGTGTGGTGCATGTCTATGTTTGTATGATATTATATACATGTGCACACACAGGGCAACATATACTCTCTGTGTATATAATATAGGAGAGAGGCTTTTGTGTCTCTTATTCATATTTTATATTAATTCCTTTAGTTATTGCTATCAGGATTTGCTTAGGAGTTGAAAGATCACAATTTTAGGCTGAAGCAACATCACTTGGGAGACTATGGCT
Source organism: Mesoclemmys tuberculata (assembly GCA_007922155.1). Lineage (NCBI taxonomy): Eukaryota > Metazoa > Chordata > Testudines > Chelidae > Mesoclemmys > Mesoclemmys tuberculata. The sequence goes on along the minus strand of ML675604.1, from coordinate 32,197,809 downwards.
TCCTGCCTAATCCATGCTGTACCCAGTATGATTTGGACCTTCCCTGTTGAAGTTTTATTCTGGTATGCAGGGATTTCCCTCTCCTTCTCCATTTTTCCTATTACTCCCACACCTTCAATCAAAGACCCTCCAGTGCAGGCAACCTCATCCTGGCTGATGGTGGCTGAATTCAGTTCTTTCTGTACCCAATTAGCACTTCTCTCAAATCAGTCAACAGAGTCTCTGAAGAAGATGGAAGAAATACACTCTTCCATTGATTTAAGCATTGATTTATTGTTCTTGAGCAACATTACAGACAAACTGAGTGCCTAGTGTAACGCCATTGGCTGGATTACACCAGGGATGAATTTGTTGCTGCAATGGTATTTGATTTTAATTTTTTCCATATATTCTTATACCATCTTGGCAAATGCTGTTTTCTTTAACCTTCTTATCTCAACATTCCTTCCATTATAATCCTGAGGTTACTTTCATGATATTTCCATAGCTATTTTCTTTAACAGAATCTTTGTATCTGAAATTTGGAGAAAAAGTCTGCACTTGATTTATTGTTACAAACGGAGAGCACTCTTTGGCTAAACTTGCTTTTCATATTTTGAGTTTGTTTGAATAAGAACAGTCAGAGGATGCAAACTCAAGTGAACTGAGGCAGGAAAAGATTCAAAGAATCCAAGGCCAGAAGGGACCATTGTGCTTATTTACTCTGACCTCCTGTATAATACAGCCCATAGAACTTCCCCAAAATAATTTCTAGAGCATGTCTCATTTAAAAAAAATGCAATTCTTGATTTAAAAATTGCCAGTGATGGAGAATCCACCACGATGCTTGGTAAATTGTTCTAGTGGTTAATTATTCTCACTTTTGAAAATGTATGCTTTATTTCCAGTCTGAAATGTCTAGCCTCAACTTCCAGCCATCGAATCTTGTTTTACCTTTCTCTGCTAGAACTAAGAATGAACCATTATCAAATATTTATCCCCCATGTACGTACTTATAGACCGTATTCAAGTCACCCCTTAACCTTCTCTTTGTTAAAGCTAAATATATTGAGCTCTTTGAGTCTATCAATATAAAGCATGTTTCCTAATCCTTTAATCATTCTCATGGATCTTCTCTAAACCCTCTCCAATTTATCAACATCCTTCTGTATAGTGGACACCAGAATTGGACACAGTATTCCAGCAACAGTTACACCAGCACCAAATACACAGGTAAAGTAACCTCTCTACTTCAGGAATCACCAATCTGGAACAGAAGAAATTCATATAGTGGTGAGGTTAATTCTTCACAATCATTGAACTGTTGGCCTCTCTGCAAAGATTGCTGACAAAGGTAATAAGTGGTGTTGGTAGGGTTTTAATATCAAGATTAAGCCTCCTTTTTTTAGTGAATGAGCATGATCTTGTTACATTATTAACAGGGTGTCAAGTATTGAAACACCAAGTTTGAAATATACAAATTCTCATCTTAATGTTATGAGCAGTAATATCTACACGAGTCTTCTTCAGCACAAAATAAGCAAACTGTCTGGGACAGAGACTGTTTTCAACTATGTTTGCACAATAGGGCTCCACTCTGGCTGGGGTTTTTGGGAGGTGCCATAATATATTTTTATTACTAATAATGATCTACTCTGCCTTCTGTCATTTACTCCTCTCCCGAGCATTCTGCTGCCATTTTTTTTTTTTTGCTGGAGGAAAAGTCTGCCACACCTGTAAAGGCATTTAAATTACAATAATTTGCAAATATAGCACTTTTGATTCCAAAATATCCCAAAGCACTTTATACATTATATATAAACAGTACCAGTGATGTGGAGGGAAGACCAGCCACTGAACTTCACACTGCATAACACGGATGAGAGAGGACAGTTTGAAAAGCCCACTTTTCAAAACTTGCCATAAGATCTTAGTCTTATGGAGAGAATATAAGGTCTCAGTACAAAAGATCCATACATAGCACTCAATTTATCTACCTCAGAAAGATAAAATAAGCACTGCCAGGAGTTCAGTCAGTAATCCTAAGTTTTATAAACCTGAAGTTTAGACCTATAATCATCCTCTATGGAATTTATCATAATGAAAAACAAAGTTGTGTTTTGCAAACAAACTGGACAATGGGTGCAGTGTTGATAGTGACATTATTTACATGAAATAAAAAGCCCTACGGGTTGTAAATTACAGTGATATCTTACCACTTGTCAGAGCCACAGTATTGCATTCAGCATTTACCCTCTATATACACATTCTGTACATAAAGCACTGAAGTCTAAGGCAGGGAAAATGTGCGTGGGGGGGGATGAAACATAGTATAGCTTTTATCTTAAACCACAGTAATCAGATAACTTTAGCGCAGTTAAACTATCCATTTCATGAGCCAATCTCCACTAGGAAAAGTAATTAGTGAAATTAACTGGATCATAGATAATAAATTAGACATTATAACTGTCAGGAGAAACAGGAATTAATCTTTTCTTATTTTTGGGTCGGTCTTGCTTCCTGAAGTCTGTGTGTTCAGCAAAGGGATCATTTGTAAGGGCAAAGAATGAATTGTTCTGTTAAAAGGAATACAGCAGAATGTATTGTGGATTTTTCCACAGCTCTTAATGATTTTGAGTACTAGAAACTGCATTTCATCGGGGTCTACGTTTTCAGCTACTGAAGCATTTTGCAATGTTTGGTTTGCTCTTTAACAACCAAGGGAACATTTTCCCCATTAACAAATAAGAGATGGAGGGCTACTTACAGTGTCTGTGATTTGTTTTGAATACCTCTGTCACAATTTCTCTCAAGTATTGCTATTAATATCACCTTTATTGAATTTATATCTCTCCATCCTTATAGAAATTAGACTTACATTACACATTGTTAAGACATAACCAGCTTGTATGTTAAGCTTGTATTTGTGGTTTTTTATATGTTACAACACCCCCATTCCATATTTCTCAAATGGCTAAATGAAAAATCTGCACACCTGATAGTACAGATAAAATAATGAATCCTATCCTATACCAGGATGGCCAAACTGTGAGCTGCATGTGGCTCTGTTACAGTTAAAGTGCAGCTCATGGAGCCCCTCATGCCTCTCCTTCCCCCATTCTCTGCCTACCAGACTGGAGTGGGGAGCTCAGAGCTTCTGTCCTGCAGCAGGATGGTGGGGCTAGGGAATTCTGCCCAGTGGAGAGAGGGGCCCCAAGAGGGTCAGTAAGTTTGGCCACCCTTGTACTTATACCATAGTCTTCAGTGCATTCCAAAACATACGTACACATATAGCATTCTTTACTGTATTCTATCAACACTTGATATTTAAAAGTTTTTTTACTGTATTCATAATGTCCAATTCAATTTAGCCCAATTTCAGTGTCAGTTAGCCACCTGCCTAGGGCTGGGAGATGTTCCACAGTTTAATTTATAAATATCCGTGAGGTTCTATCTACAAATTTTGATGTCTTTGTACTTACTAATTCAGCATTGTGGCAGTCTTCTGTGGGAGGAGCTTAATATTTCTCATCCCAATGATGGTTTTGTTGACATTGACAATTGTATGTCAAGAATTCTGTATCTTCAGGCAAAATCAAATTATATGTTCTAATGTCCTTCCCCATTGCAATGTATCCAGTAGCGCTTCTGTTGCCATAGTTTTATGGACCACAGCCTTGCAGATGTTTACTAAAATCTAAAATGCAAATGTTTACTAAAACAATTCAGGCCCTGCTCCTGGAAGCACTTATGCATGCGTGCACACACACTATTTACATCGCTATTTACTTCTGCGGTGTTTCTCCTTGTGCAAAACAGTTGGTAAGGTATCTATTACGTGAATTTAAAAACTGGATCCTCCCTGCAAGTCAGCAACCTGGAAGTAATAAGCTAGTTCCAGTCTTTGCCCTCAGGCTACTTGGGAAATGGGCCTGCTTTGATTGCAGAAATGTAATCCTGGGCGAGAACAGTCAGTAATCCCATAACCCCTAAGGTTAACTGATGAATCCAAAATGGGAAGCCCTCTCTGGTCTTCCTTACCCAAAATGGGAAGAGATCCTCAGGGATCCAATCAGATACTCTGCTGCAGACCTAGTGCACCATGTAAAAAAGGTCCCTTCTGTGCTCCCCGTATCTTCTGTTTGAGATCTGTGCTATTCCATGTTGGAGTAGCCTAATGACTTTGGATGGCTACAAACAGATGCAAGAGTCTGGAAATGCATCCGAGGATCAGCAGGTTGTAGGAGATCTCAGTCATGACATTCTTACTCTGGTTGTATCTGTTTTCTCTGTCATATTGGCAGCAGGGAGGGAGAATGGCACAAGTCTTTATGACAGCAGAAGATTGCCATGATCCTCCCCTGCCTTAAGGCCAGTTTCTGCCAGCAGTGTGGTGGAAAGTTACTACACCATACCAGATACTCTAGCCCTTTAAATATAAATGTTGAATAACATTTTCCCCCTTTCCTGGACAAATGTTATGATATAAACTTGCTCAACTTTCAAAACCTATAATGAATTATCATTTTCTATTCAGCCGAGATGCATGACCTGCAGAAGTGGTTTGCTCTCCTTTTTAATCTATTTTGCAGAAAATTGTCCATGGCCAAGAAACCTTTTCTTATTGAGTTCTGAGAAAGTGAGCAGTTATGCATTTAGATAGATGGCTGCATAACATGTCATGAACAATCTCTTCCACAAGAAGCTCATAGAACTCTGATAGCAGAGCTACCTTGATGCCATAAACCTCTTTATGTTTAATGGGCCAAATTCAAAGCTGATGTAAGTGGGACAGCTCTGTTGATATCAGAGGAATTGCACCTTTTTATTCCAGGAGTGAATTTGGACTAACAATTCTTCTTGGCATTTGTGTGCTGAAGCAGAGTATTTATATTGTACAGTGGAAAAAAGGAAATATGGGATTTGGGACACTTGAAGTCTGAAGGAGCCAAACTGAAGCTATAACAATATTGCAGTGCTCTCCAAGCACTGTATAAACCCTTTTGGAATGTATAGCCATGTGTGATCAAAAAAATGTGACCAAAAAATAAGGCTGGCGGCGCCTATTTGAAAGTCAAACTATGGGCATTTGGTGCTAATTTATGATGTTGAAACACCAAACTGTGCACATAATAATCTAATATTTACTGATGCTGGGTTTTCCAAAAGAGCCAAAGGGAGTTAGGCATGCTACTCCCATTCTAACTTAATGTGATTTGGGTGCTTAAATCCTTTAGGGTACACTAAACAGCCTGAGGCCGTGAGCCTCCCAGCCCAGCTCAATAGATTCAGGCCTGAGGAGCTAGCACTAAAAATAGGCTTTGAAGCCTGAGCTCCAGTTCAAAATGCAACTTCAAAGTGCTGTCTACACAGCAATTATTAAAACACTAGCATGAGCCCCACAAGCCCAAGTCTGTTGACCCACACTGAGAGGCTCATTGCTTTGGCCTTTATAAACATACCCTCAGATTCCTTTGAAAATCCAATGCTAGTCACTAAAGGCCAGATTCTGCCATGCTTATGTCAAGTAGAACTTTAGTTTGTCCTATTTTAATGTATGGTGCTACATGTTAGGAAAGGTACTACTCAAATGTGAGTAAGGTTGTTTGAACCAGACTCCTAATGTACTGAGTATAGCCGTTCAAAGATTTTTCCAGTGGAACGTTTTTCACTGGACAAGGCTCATTTGACAAAATCACAACGTCTTGTGGCAACATAACAATTGCATCAGAACTGCTGATAAAAAATGTTACAAAGCACTTTGTTTTGATAAGGTTGAAATGCTTCATTTCCATGTTCTCATTTCAACTATAATTCTTAAGTATGATAAAGTCAAAACAAAGCGATAAAGTTTTCATATCGTGGAAAAGGTGCCATTGAACCAAAAGGCAATTTCAAAATATCAGAATTTCCAGCAGAATGGAAATTCCAAATTTCAGCTGGGTCTAGTAATGGGGCACTGCCAAGTTAAACAAAGACATAAGAACAGTCTGCTTCACTAGGAATAGTTTTCAGGCCTGGATAGAGTAGCCTGGATTGTAACAGCAATACCCAAAAATCTGTTTACTAGCCAAACCCTGAGAGGTATTTCTGGAAAATCAACTTATTTATTTTGAAGAGTGTTTGATTGCTGTGAGATCACTCTGCAAACTGTCCTATGTGCAGACGTCATTGGCCACTCTGGTTATGTCTCGCTATAGTCAGTATAACCTCTTTTATCTAGCAATTTTTCATTTCAGAAGCATGGGGGGAGGGCATGTTTTCATCTTTATTACATGGGTTTTTTTCTTTTTTCTCTGTTTAGTCCCAGCTCAGTGTGGCCTAGTTCACAGGGCACTGAATTTGGACTCCAGAAACTTATGTTTTCTTTCGTCCCTTTCTATGCCCATTTCCCTACCTGCAAAATGGGGAAAATGAGCTGACCTCCTTGGTAAAGACCTTTAAGATCTTTGGATTGAAAAGGGCTATGTAAGAGCCAGGTAAATTATTAAAATAGAAATTTTTTTAAATGTCACTCAGAGTAACTCTCAGGTATGACAATAAAAAGTAAAAATTCCCAGTCCTGAAAGGAGGATATGAAGCACTATGTTGATGAGCAAATTCTTCTCCGTGGGACAGCATCAAAATATCAGTGGCTTCTTCTTCAAGTCCCTGTGAGTGCTCCACTTTAGGTGCATCGCTACGCCACTTACTGGGGTGGTTTTCCTGCGTCGATTGCTGGATCGACTAAGTGGGTCTACACAGACCACACAGTCGATCCAGAGCAATCGATCTGATGGCCTTAGAAGCCTTAGAAGGCTATATACCAGAACAGCTTTTTTTAGGGGGCCCACCAAGGAATTAGTGGATCCTCTGGTTTAACTGGCAGCACCTCCCGCAGAGTCAGGTGTTGGAGCATCCCCCGTTTGTTTAAGTGGTGACTTTTAATACTTTTTTATAAACAATTTTATTTAATTGTTTTGTTATTATTATATATTCTAATTACTTTCATTGAGTTTTATTTTTAATTATATTTTATTTTTATTATAATAATTGGGGTTGTCAAAACAACATCTGATGATAAGAGGAGCAGAGTAAAAGTATGCCCCTTGGCAATGAAACAGTGTACCCCCAGACATTTAAGGATAACTTGTTCCCATTACCATTTTTTATGTGCAGCTGAAAGCATACAGTATCTGTATTTTTTCTTATTATATATTGTGGTATGCAGAAACTGAGACATCTATAAGGTTATTTAATCTTTGACAACTGGAAGATGTTATGCTACAGGGGTCTTGTAAGGTCCTGGGTGAATTAAATACAAAAGTGCCAGGGAGCCAAAGAGTACAAACAAGCACACGTTTATTCACAGAACTCTAGTCACTAAAAAGCAAGCATGGCAGGACCCACAACAAGTTGTGGACATCCCTCTCCAAATGTGGGACTCACTAACAAATCATGGACATCACTCTCCAAATGCGGGACCCACTAACAAATCATGGACATCCCTCTCCAAGTGCAGGACCCACTAACAAATAGTGGACATCCCTCTCCTAGTGTTACCTGATGTCTCGGGAGCCCCCCACAGTGTCCTGGGTGGCAAGAATGCTTTTCCACGGATGATCTGCTCCTGTCCATGATGGCTCGGCTCAGTCTGGGTGCTTTGCCCTTTTATAGACCTTGTCCCCTACTCGAACTTTGTCACCTTGTCAGCATTTTCCACTACCACTAAGGTGGAGGGGGATTTCCTGCTGTTGAGGTGAGAGAGGGAAACTAACACAGGTCCAGTGCTCAGAGTTGATAAACAGGATGTCTAAACCCGGCCCTCTGCCAGCTCTTGACTTCCTCCTATGCGACAAGCTAGGTATGTGCGGTTACACACCCGGCTCTGGGCGCCACAGGTCAGAATAGCCAAGCAAGCAACTGAAGCTATGCTAGGCCTGTAGGACAGTGGTCAAGCAACTCAAATTGTATTGAGCCTCCAACATTCCCCTCCTTGGTGGCTGTCATAATTTAATAGGACACCACGATACACACTTTTGTTTATGGTTTAAGGCACCCCAGCCGGGGTCCGAACAATTAGTGTTTTTTCGTTGGCAGGGTATATTGCAGAGCACCACCTTATTCGTATACAAGGGTCTTTTAGGCCCTTGAGTCGCTTTAGGGGTCATTTAGTCCACTAAAAGAATCCTACTGCGGCCATTATAGAAATTATTTGCAATACACACATGAGCACAATGGGATGCAGGGCTAGATTTAAAATTTTAGTGGCAGTGGGGGACCATTCTAATAGGATTTTTTAACCTTCTTTATTTAAAAAACAACAACAACAAATATTGGTTTTCTTCTCTCTTCTTGAGCCACCCCATGCAGATAGAGTAGAATAGGTCAGAAATTTAGGATTTTACATCATGCCTGTTTCACCAGGATTTAAAAGGTGTACCTCATGTAGGGATGACATCCCAGCATCTGATGGCCATTCTCAATGTGTTTGTTGCCTGGGGGAAACTCATGTGCTGTAAAAGTGCACTCACTGTAAAAATCTGAAGGCCAGTGCCAGAAGAGATAGGGATGTGAGATTGAACCTGATCTTGACGAAGAAGTCTCTCAGACCCTTCTCTGATCTGGGACCAGAAAACACCTCATCAGAGAAAATTGAAGGAACTTTGAGGAAAAGAGCCTCAACCTCTCCAACCAGGAGCACTGTTAAGAAAAGGAGTTTGCCCAAAAGCCTAGCAACAGTCCCTAGACCTAGTATCCATGAAGCAACAGGTTTTTCAGGAACAAATCAGGCCATAGCACCCAAGAACTCAAAACATCAAAGTGCGGAATCAAGAGACAAAGACAAATTGTCCTCCTCCAGTATGGCACTGAGGGAAGACACAGTGCAGAGATCGATGGCCCAATGGTCAATTGTCCTGGCCATGGTACTGTCAGAGGCCACGGCATTGAGTACGACACCCAGTAGAAACACATCACTGACAAATGTCCTGGCACCCACTTTGGCACTGGCACTGAGAACTGTCAACGTGTAGATGACGGCACCTAGCACAGCTATGGCAGCAACACGACATGCAGCACAGTCATTGGCACCATCTCTAAAGAAAAAGGACAAGCAACACCACCATCATCAAACGGAGACAGTAGTAACATTGTCTCCGCAGTCAACAATCACAGGGATGATTGATTCCCCATTGCACTTTGCACATGACAAAGCTCTCTCCCCAGCACCCTTTTTAAATGGAGAGGACAGTGAGGCAGAGAAAGCACAATTTTCTGCAAAGCACTCCTCGCCCACCAGACCACGCTCAGAGGCATACAGGTATATGCCTTGCAAGGGAACCAGTGTATGTCCCTGGTATGGATCACTGTGGCTCAGACCACCCATGCTATATCCCATGCAATGGCAGAACAGGGATGCGTGGTCAAGCCATTCCAGACCTTATAGCAGACTACCCAGCCTGCATAAAAGCAGAATGAGATCTTCTATACACTCACCTCAATCCAGCTCTGAACCCACTGTAAAAATCGCACAGATGACAGAGACAACTATTGAGCAAGAAACATCTTCTCCCAGGCACAATTCCTCATTCTCGCCAGATGAAGCAGTAATCTCCCTCCCCCAACCTACCCACATCTGTGGAGCACTCAAAACAATTCCATGACCTCTTCAAGAGTCATTGATGCAGCAAACCAAAAGGGAAACAAACCAGTTATAAATCAACACCACACGATAAAGACTGAAAAAGATTGGACTTTTTAGGCAGAAAAGTATATTCGTCGTCGACACTACAAATGAGAGGAGTTAGTTACATAACCTTACTTTCCAGTTATGAACACAACATCTATGATAAGAATTCAGAATTTATTAATGACTTCCCTGTTAACAAGAGAGAACAATTCAGGTCACTTATTAATAAAGGACAATTCATTACCAGAACATCACTACAGGCTTTGCTAGCTATACCTGATACAGCAGGAAGAACGACCACATCCATTGTTATGTACAGAGCTGTGTGGCTCCACTCTGCTGGTCTACCTAGAGAATTATAGACAAAAATAGAAGACCTCAAAGTCAAGCTTTTCTCGGAAAAGATTGATGAGGTACTTCTCTTGATGGCCTCACGAGCAACACTATGAACCATCGGAATTTACACACCTGCAACGAGGAGAAAACAACACAGATTTCAACCTTATGCTCACAGCTATCCGTTCTATTCACAATATAGACAAAACAAAACACAAAAAGGTAAACCAAGATCACAAAGACGCATGCAAACACAACAAATATCTTTGACCTCTCAAGCAACATCGCCCAAGCAAGTTTTGGAATTTTGGTTGAGGGTTTGAAAGATCTCCCTCACTAATCGGTGCCACTATCATTGACCACTGAGTTTGAGTTCTGCCTGCGAAATTTCCATCAGAACTGGGTTACAAGCACTTCAGACAAATGAGTATTAGAGATCACCGAATCAGGATATGCAATCCCATTCATATCCATTCCTCATACCCAATCGCCTTCCCCATCCCTCTTCAAAGACCAATCTCACATGCAAATTCTCCAGCAAGAAATAGAGCATCTCCTACAATTAGGAACAATAGAGCACGTTCCATGGCAACACAGAGGGCAGGGGTTTATTCCCATTATTTTGTGATTCAGAAAAAGACTGGAGGATGGAGTCCTATACTAGATCTAAGATCACTAAACAAATTCATAAGGTGACAAAAATTCAAGACGGTCACATTGTTCACCATAATACCAGCACTGCAAAGAGGGGATTGGTTCTCAGCCCTCGACCTTCAGGATGCCTACTTCCACTATCCACCCCGCACATAGATGTTTTCTCAGATTTACAGTCACTGGGAAGCATTAATAATACAAGGTATTACCATTTGGCTTCTCTACATGAACAAAAGAGCTCTAAGAATAGTACAGTTAACCAGTGTGCTGTACGACTACCTATAATAAAACAAGCCTTTCCAAAGGAAATTCCAAGTATTAAAAGGTGGACCAGCGAAAGGCAGGATCAGATGGCATGCCACACCTTCACATAAGTGATTCTCAATCATGTCAGTTCCCATGACCTAATGTGTGTGAAACAAATTCACATGTACAAAATATTTCAGAAAGGAAGACCCCATGGAACATGTGTTTCAGAGAGAGGAATACAGATGACAAACACACTGAAGCATAAAAGTTAAGAAAGATTTCTAAGATCGACAAAGAACTAGCAGATGCTTGCAGTAGATAAATGTTATATGGCCTAAGAACCTATCAAGAAATTAAAGTGTCTGTTTTAAGTACTTGTTGGGGATGATACGATGGGATAGCCTAATTTGGCAATTAACTGATCTTTGACTACTAGCGGTAAATATGCCCAGTGGCCTGTGAAGGGATGTTAGATAGGGTGGGTTCTGAGTTATTACAGAGCATTCTTTCTGCGTGTCTGGCTGATGAATCTTTACCACGTGCTCAGGGTTTAGCTGATTGCCATAGTTGGGGTTGGGAGGGAGTTTTCCCCCAGGGCAGATTGGCAGAGACTCTGAGGTGGGCGGGGTTTGCCTTCCTCTGCAGTATGGGGCATAGGTCACTTGCTGGTGGATTCTCTGTACCTTGATGTCCTTAAACCATTATTTGAGGACTTCAGTAAGTCAGTCATAGGATGGGGGACTATTACAGGAGTGGGTGCGTATGGTTCTGTGGTCTGCGTTGTGCAGGAGGTCAGACTAGATGATCATAATGGTCCCTGCCAACCTTAAAATCCATGAGTCTATAAATTGTGAAATAACATTAATCTGTATTATAAATTGGCTTCCAAAATGTCTACTGTCTAATGGCCAAAACCTTCATCTAATAGGCTGGGAAAGACCATACACTGCCAGAACCTCCCTGTCTCCTGGCTACAAACTCATCATTAATGATTAGTAATGAGTAATAACCCGTCTTTTGGAAAAACACTGGAGAGAAAATTTTTAACAAATTGACTCCACTGCTGCACTGAATGCTGCCTGGAAAAAGAGAAATGGTGTATAACAAAGAGCAAAGCAGAAATTATTACAACTTTACATGGCTTTCTCTTTAAGTTACAGAACTTATTGTTCATGCTGATCCGTTCTCTTTACTGTACCTCTGTTGCCAGCTCTTGTGGTTTTACTGCAAGTCTCATGATATTTTGTGTTTTCTTAGAGCCCCAGTGGCTAGAATCAGGTTACTGCCTGAGAATCTCAACCTTTTTTATTTTTTATTTTTGTAATGTATGTTACTAACCCTTGTAGTTGTGGAGAAAAACTTGAACATGTGATCCCCTATGCACTACAATACCAAAAAGCAATAAAAAACCCCACTTTTTTATTTTTTTTTAAATCATGATTTTCAAACTAATGCCATGATTCTGGGGGTCCTGAGTTATGATTTTTAACACTGGAGGGCTGACAGTTGCTCTTTATTTATGTGCATCTCCCTCTCCATTGAAACCTCCTTACTGCAGATATACACAGTGCTTTGGCTTATGCCCACTGCATTAATCATCTAAATTAGTCTTCTGTTATAAAGACACAGAAATAAGGGCAGTTTTAAAATTAAACGTTAAGCTCCTTAATATCACATAAGTTCAACAGCAAAAAAAGACACATTTTCTGAAAAAAGAAGATACTGAAATTGTCCCTGTGCACCCACTATGACCCACTTCCAAGACAGCAAAACATCCACAGCTACTCAACAAAAATGCAATCTGAATATTCTGGGGGGACAATTGAGTATTTTTTGGGAGATCTGAAAGATGTGTTTGGTTTATTGGTGAAAAACTACCTAACAGTCATCGAGAGCTGAAAGAAATTTAGCCTTCTCTAGGACTTACAGGATTATAAGGCCTGTTTTCATTTTCCATTCTGTGTATATGAACTAACTTGTGTTCTCAGTAGTTCACTAAATTCTTACTCCCACTGTCTAAGTAATTCTCTAGGGGAAAGAATGGGAAGCTAATTACAAACAATCAACTATTTAAAATGGCTCATAATAATACTAGAATAAGTTTTCTTTTGAAATATTGTCATTCAGATAGTGGCCTTTTGAAGAGGTTATATTCATTTTTATCTCACTGTGCACTGTGAACAATTACCCTAGGCTGTTCTGACTACCTTTAAGGAAAGGATTCACATTCTGTTAACTATTAACTAACCTCAAAGTAAGATACCCGGAATTGTGTTAAGCAAAGGGTTTAGACGTTTATCTAAAACAAATCAGAAGGGTTGGGGTCAAAGACTCTCTAGTGTTTATAACAGTTGCAGCAGATCTAATGGAATTCAAAAAAAGAACGAGGGATTGATATTTGTTACAGAAGAGCATGAACTAGAAAGCCCAAACATCTCAAAACTCTGATGTTTGACTCCAGATTTGTATCTTAATGTTGCAGCTCAAACCCATCTATTCTTATTAGAACTGGATAAATGCATTTTGCCTAATTACAAAACCTGAATGAATTTGAGAGTTCAAACTCAGTGGACCTGAGCTTCTAGACTTGACAAACAAAATTTGCATTTGCTTCGTGTACCAAAATGCAAACTATCTCCTAGGGGCAAAAGACACTTCCTTCTTCTTGGGTTGCAGATAATGTCAGAAGTGTGGTCCACTACGATGACCTGCCTATATAAGCTGGCTACTGTGTGGCTACCATTGTGTTGAAGAGAGGAGCCAGAGGGGTAGAAAATAATTGAAAACACACAGAGGCTCTGTAAGGAACTGTAGAGAAAGGGAAAAAACCTTTGTTCAAATCAATACAGAGGGAAAAGAAAAACAGGGAAAGCAGTTACAAAGCCTGAGGGAAAATCTTTTTACAATTGCTGTGCTGTGTTGCAGGCAGCTACTGAAAAAGGCCAATATAAAATATTAAGCTTAAGTTTTCAAAAAGTGACTAGTGATTTTGGAAGCCTTGAATTTTGAGTGTCCTACTTGAGACACCTTAAAGGGGCCTGATTTGCAGAAAGTGCTGGGCACTCAAAACCACTTGTCACTGTTGAAAACTTAGATTTGGAGTGAAGAGAATTGTGTGCCTATGACTCTCGAATCAAATTTTTAATAGGCTTATTTCAGCCTATGTCTACATTGGTAGCAGCACCAACAGTATGATTCTGCAGGATCGATTGAGTGCCAGTGGAGACCTGCTCAGTTGATCCTAACATTGACGCCACTAATCCACCCCCACCAAAAAGAGGAATGCTGCATCGACAGGAGGGTATTTCCCATCGGTGCAGCATAGTGGGAATACTGCGGTAGGTAGAAGTTAGGATGTTGATAGGAGATACGCAATCTACTTTACGTAGCTTGCGTATCTCTTGTCGACGGCGGCCAAATTTTGTTGCAGTATAGACATAGCCTCAGCCTCAGAAGTGAGCAAATTTACACTCACTGGTCTTGCACTTTATCACTTTTGCATACAATATGATAGACAAAAATCTGTATGCACTTGATTTGCACTTGAACCTGATTAGATTAAACGGACAGTAAATGTTTGCACACTGGGAAGATGGATACACCATAATGCCCTTGAGATTGTATCATGAAATGGCAACAGTTATTAATGCATTTCATTGCTACTAAATTTAATTGTTCTTTAATTTCATTGTTAAAAATGTACTTTAACTGAATTCTCGTGAAAATAGACCATTTTTAATTTATGACACTAAAGGTTTTACAAAGCTCAGATCACAACCAAGTTTGTCTCTCTCTCATGTTTGTCCTTCAATGACCATAGTTTGGCTGTGAGTCTACCATCTTTCTTAGAGTCTGGATATTCTGCAATCAGGGCAGGGCAGAACTACACTCACCTGTAAAAAGTTCAATGGCAAAAAACTACAATGAAGCAGAGTTAAGATTGATTGGTGGTACATCATCCCCTGGCAGAAAGTTGAGTTGAACAAGACTCAAAACTTCTGAAAACCAGGAAATGCAGAGTAAGTAATTCTGCCCTCTTTCAGCAATACCCCAATAGGCCCCATTAACACACACCCTTTAATCTGCCAACCCCATAACTGCTGAAATGTACAATCTCTTCACCTCCTTTTACAACCCATTCACTGTCACCCACAAAACTTCATCTAACACTATGGAAGGGAAAAAGTAAAGAAGAAAAAAAAAAAAAAGGTTGCAACCTTCCCTCTATTCTGTGCTAAGCAAGCCCAGCTGCTGCCTCCATTCCCTAGTGTAGGTACACTAACATCCTGACCTGCACCTGGATTGTATGCAGATAATGCCCTTTGGTTAGTTCCAGCTCCATGGGAACAGAGAGAAGGTGTTTTTTGTTTGTTTTGTTTGTATGAGTGTGTGTTTTTGTACTTTAATTGTGTTAACTGGAATCCTGTGAGTGTGGAAGGGTTGTCAATTGAGGTGAAGATCTTGTTCATTTCAGAAATTATGGGGTTGGCTGAATAAAGGTGGGTGTGTTAATGGGCTGAATTGGGGGGCTGCTGAAAGAGAACTGAGTTAGGTTGCACGAGCACTTACTCTGCATTTCCTGGTTTTCAAAAGTTTGAGTCTAGCTCAACTCATTGTTCTTCAAGAGGACAATAAACCACCAAGCAACCTTAACTCCACATTTATGTATATTTCCATTGATGCCATTGAATTTCCTCATTTTTTAAACAGGAAAAGATACGTTGTTGGCAGGAGTTGTAGTCACTAAGGCAGTGGAGCATATCCTGTCCAGAAATTAACATATTGAGCCCACCACCCTCCGCCCCCCCCCCATGCTTACACTCTCGTATGCACCAGCTGAGTCCCACCAGCCTGCTTTGGCACACCTCCCCAGCCATACCCCCGTCCCATTCCCTGCTTTCCCCCTCCAACCTGGGCCCCTTCCCGCTAATGTATCCAGGATACCCCAGCACAAGCAGGGAACATATCTCCCTGAAGTCCTTACTTCCCGGAATACTAACCAAAGATTTAGGGGGTGCCATCCACGATCTTGGGTGAAATTTGACCAATTGAGAGCATTTTGACACTCATCACATCAATAGTTTGATATCTAGCTCTGAGCAAAAAAGTACCCACCTACAAAGTATTTTAATGGTTATTTTTCAGGGCTTATATTTCCAGAACCCCTCATTCAAATTACTCCAAATTTAGGTCACTAATCCTCCTTTCACCCAGTTGTGGTACACCAAATTTAAAAAAAATTTGACAAAGTATGCCCGTTTTAAAGAACTTGGAAAGCTCAACCTTTAAACAGATGTGAGGCCTTAACTACAGTGAGGCTGGTATGTCACTATAATAAGGGTATTCTTCCAAACAGTGAGAGCGAGAGGGGATGCAGCTAAGTGCAGTGGCTGTGATAATCTGAGGGGACCTCAAGTATCCACCATGGCTTACAGAGAGGTATTGTGCAGGAAAATGAACTGATTGGTGGATTGATGAGGTCGTGGGGGACAAGGGATGAAGGATTTGGTGGGTTCAAGAGTGTGGTGAGAGTGGAGAAAAGGGGAGGAAAATATGGTGATTTGCTTGGAGAAAGAGTGAGGAGGCAAATTGATGGAGAGTAAGGCTAAGTCTGAGCAGGCCCATGTTGAAAGTCTGCTGGGGATCTACCAAAAATCATTATACCCACCCCACCAAGCAACTGATCAGGGCTCAGTTACCAGAACAGCTGGTTTCTGACTGCACCAGTACACTTAATTGCACGCATTTAAGTCTTCATGGATCAATTGAATTGTCCATATATTTTCTTAATCAAATATTCACTGACTCTGAGGTGAAAGACGTAAAAGAGAGACTTTTAAAAAAAAATCCTCAGATTCTTGTGTTTTGAAGACTCCGACCTACAGAACCACACTCCACATGTGATACACAGATATTTTCATAACAGCTAAGAGTTAGTCCTACTAGTTCCATAAAACATATTTGATCTCATCAAAGAAGTGCTCATAAATTTGTCAAATTTTATCAGCTAATTCTGTTCTCTGCCACTGCCAGCCTGCCTCTCCGGCTCAACAGCTTCCTCACTCAGAGTGTGGGATTCTGGGAGGCTGATGGTAAAACTTGGGGTGTGAAGATGAAGGGGACCGGAGAAGAGATTGATATTCTAGTGGGGAGAGGGTGTAGAAAGAGAATGGGCCTGTGGGTGCAGTGGGGAAGGCCAATGACTTGGTACATACAGACTGAGATCCCCATGTTACCAGCCTCCAAAGGTGACACTATATGGTGCTCTCCATGGTGTAGCAGTCAAACTGTGCAACGGTCAGTGGAAAGGAAGGTGGAAGGTGAGTTGTGAATGGGCAAGAGTTGGAGGAGCCCTGGGTGGGGCAGGGTTATGTGAGAAGTGCAGGGTTGTATAGGGAATTGGAAGGTAGCCTAGATTTTCAGCTTGTACCAGTGGTTCCCATGAGGCTGCTCTCTAGCATATGAAGGAGTTGAGGCAAGAGCCCAAGGGGGAGTCAACTGAATGTGCACCAAGGGGATTGTTGCTATGAAAATAAAATTAAGGCAGCATGATGTTGGGTTTTTGAGAGCAAACATTAATTAGCTATGGTTATAAGCAGTTGGAATACAAACCCAAACCTTGTTGAGAGAATCCAAAAAAGTATAAGATGACTGAACAAATTCATTTCGGGGTTGATATTGTTACTTCATCTAGATATTGCAGCTGAATTGTCATCTTAGTGATTTGCCTCATTGCACTGTACTTGATTTGTTTTAATAAATCAGTGATGAAAGAATCTGAACAAATGTAATGAAAGCTAGAATATTAGACAATAATATGACATTTACATCTAAAAAGACACTATAAGTGTAAAAGATTCTTGATGACTTTATTAAGATAATACTTTACTTTAGTTGCTTGTCTTCTGCACACAATTCGTAAGCTGAGTGTATCATGTTGCCTCACAAATGCACAGCTGTTCCTTTTCAGTACAAGAATTAAACATCTACAAGTTCTCCACCTCCCTTGATTCCAGTTTAGACAAAAGGTTAAATTTTCGCTGTTTGTCAGGAGTTTTTATCATGCCACATGACATTTTCAGCAAAGATACTTTACACGTTCTGTTGTTTCCATGGTGAGCAGTCTTTTGTGCTGACCACCCACCCAGACCTGTTGTTCCTTATGCAAAACAAGTAGAAAAGTCATGGAGTTTTGCCAGTTCTTTCCCTCAGGGGAAAATAAAGTAAAATCTCAGACATCTAGGGCTAGTTTAAAATACAAAAGTAATACATGCTCACAGAAACTCAATACAGAGGACCAGGCATTCCACAACAGTGTCAGTTGCTACCAAATCTGTTCCCATTACCTAACAAGAGAAGTACACAAACACAAAATATGAGAAATGTTGCTTGCCCACAGCAACAATGCTTGTCTAATTAACTAAGGTCACATTGGCCTAGGAGACAAGGTGCCCAGTATGCTTTGTCTCATATTCTAGGTTTCATAAGCCTTGGTCAGGCCTCCCTAGTCATTCCATGGGCAAAATAAGCCTAAATATTTTATTGCATTATTACTCTGGAAAGTTTTTTTGTAGTTCTCTTTCCAGATTGACTTTAGATGATTCAAAGGAAAAGTTAATGGGGAGCTTACGTTTATAAACATGCATTATGTTTATGAAACTAAATGAACTGTTATTCCAAATTTCTGAAAATCAGGGAAGCCTCAAGGACTACATTTATGGAGCAGTTTAGACCATAATGTTTAAATTGCAGATATTTGCACCATTAACACCAGATTAACTTTTTTTTTGCAGATAAGAAAATGACAAACATCATTGTCCTCTCTGTAAACAGGTGCTCTGCTTTCTTGATGAGTTTTCCCTCATATAACTCCATTTTTGTGAGTTGAGTGGTAAAAAACTATTAGTTTTAAAAAACCCTTGAAATTAAGAACTTCAGTGTGGGACAATAGTTAAAGTAATAATACATGCTTGTTTTGACATCTCTTAGTCTTGAGCATGTGTCCACTTTAATTTTGTTTTTGACATCAGTCATTTTTTATTCATCAAAAGAAAACAGGGACAAAATTATGTGTGCTATCCCCAAGTGACAATCTTAACAAATGCCCATCGTGTCATAAAATTAAAAGCAATATGTTCATTTCTGTTCTAGCATGTAAATTTGGTATATTTTAAAGTTCTCCCCTTTCTAATAATTCTACTTTTATTGTATTTTGATTCAGAAGGCATTTCTCTTCTTACCTAAAGTACTTAACTAAAGTTATTTTAAAAACAAGGAAAATAATGGATGCTCAAACAAGACATTATAAAAATACAAATTTGAATTCTCCTTAGAATTCCAGCCATGTAAACGAATTATTAAATAGCAATAATAAGATATAAAATCGTAGGAATCTGCATTTTCTTGTTATAAGAGGCATATCGCATTTTGTCACCAATAGAAAAACCTATTCATAAAAAGGGATGACTGGTCATAAAGATCCCAATATTTGATACAATGGGAGGATTTTGATGATCTGTTCTATACCAGAGGATATGTGAATGCTAGTTTTCATGCTGTTTATAAGCAAGCATTTGGTAAATGCCCATGACCATTTGGAAATGAATGACACAATTTACATCTTGCCCAAAATGTCAGGGGGTCATCCTTTTTTAATAGAATTGACTTCTAAATCCTAAAGATGTTCATGATAGTTCTGGATTTTATTTCACCTGATTGTTTCTTTTGAAGTGATCAGGAAATATATGACAGGATTGTTTCCAGGGAACCTTATTTAGGTATGAATAAGGTTAAATCTTAATTTAAGATTCTATCAGTCTTTCTTTTTTGATGGGGGTGGCAAGGATATACTGTTGAAGTAGTTGAATTGTAATCGTAAACTAGAAAAGATCCCCTTCTCCTTACTAGACTATAGAGAAGCATTTTCAGCCTCTCACGACCTCTTAAAAAAATTGAGAGACTGGTAGCACTTTAAAGACTAACAAATTTAATTTTTGCTCCTTGTAAAGAAAACAACAGAACACCACTAGCCATCACCTACAGCCCCCAGCTAAAATCTCTCCCACACATCATTAAGGATCTACAACCTATCCTAGAAGATGATCTCTCACTCACTCAAGCCATGGGAGACAGACCTATCCTTGCCTACAGACAGCCCCCCAAGCTGAAGCAAATACTCACCAGCAACCGTACACCATACAACAAGAACAGGAAGCCAGGAACCTATCCCTGCAACAAACTCCGTTGCCAGCTCTGCCCACACATCAACTCTAGTGACACCATCACAGGTCCTAACCACATCAGTCATACCATAAGGAACTCAGTCACCTGCACATCAACTAATGTAATATATCCCATCATGTGCCAGTAATGCCCCTCTGCCATGTACATTGGCCAAACCGGACTGTCACTACGCAAAAGAATAAATGGACACAAACCAGACATAAAAAATGGGAACACCCATAAACCAGATGGAGAGCACTTTAATCTCACTGGATACTCTGTAGCTATCTTGAAAGTTGCCAAACTTCTACAAAAAGACTTCAAAAACAGACTTCAAAGAGAAACTGCAGAGCTCGAACTGATCTGCAGACTTGACACAATCAGACTGGGTCTCAATAGGGACTTGGAATGGTTATCTCATTTCAAGAACTAATTGTCACTGTTCACACATCCTCACCTTCTAATCAATGGTTGTGAATAGGCCTCAGCAACTCTAACTGTATGGACTTTTCTAATACCTACCCCACTCATTGTTGTACCTTCCCCTTGACTATATATATACCACCTATCTGATTTCCACTCCCTGCATCTGATGAAGTGGATTACAGCCCACAAAAGCTTATGTCTGCAAAAATTAAATTTATTAGTCTTTAAAGTGCTACAGGACTCTCTTTGTTTTTGCTGTATACAGACTAACATGGCTACCCCTTTGGAACTTTTCACTACCTCTTGTTTCTGTTTCATTGGCCAAGGGCTAGATTCTTTCACCCTTACTCTCACTGAACAACTCCTTACTCTGGGCCTCATCCAAAGCCTATTGAAGTCAATGGGAGAGTTTCTCATGACTTCAGTAGGCTTTGGATGAGGCCCTGCATGAGTAGTCAGATCAATTTCAAAAAAATATTTCACCCATCTATGTCAATGGAACTATTTATGGAGTAAGGTACTATTCAGAGTGAATAGTTGGGCCCTAAATGTACTTTTGCAGTACAGCTGAGTTTATGATGTCATGAGGTTACTATTATTCTCTCTTAGCCTGCATTTCAATAAATGTAAATGTTAACAGCTGTCTGGGAGACAACAGAGGGAAACATTTTTTCCTGTCTATTGAGACTGAAGAAATTAGGAACAACAACAAATGTACAACTTCAAAAGAGTTTTTCATCACTGACCATCACTGGAGACATCTTAATGATCCTTTTTGTCTGTCTTGTTTTCTCTAAATCCCATGTTCATAATACAAGGTACTTTGTTCATTATATGACAGAGACATTAGCTTTCATGTGGAGAGATTTTTCAAATAATATGGGAACTGGTTTTGGTATAAAATGAAGGGACCAAATTCTGAGAGGAGCTGAACGGCCCCAAGTCCCATTGAGTTTAGTAGGAATTGTGGATGCTCAGGCCTCTCAGGATTTGGGCTAGGATGTTATGACTGCTCTGCAGAATGTCAAAATTAAACCTCTTTTTTAAACCAAGCAGCACTGCTGCCATTCTAGTTGTACACAGATCATGTCACTCTAAATGAATTAAAGCAAATGCAGAAAAGTGTGCGAGGTGTTTTCAGCTCCATTTTCTCCCAGTAGCTTAATGGATGGATCATTTAGGTTCATGAAAAAGAATAAGTAAAGAATGAACACCATAGATCATCCTTAACTCTGAATGTCTTGGGTTTTTAATGCCTATGGGGTTTGCTGGGGTTTAATGTTCCTATAGAGTAGTTTACTCATAACTTACTAGTATGCTTTCTCAGACCTACCACTTTTTATCTGGGAATGATATTAGTGTGTATTCTCTCAACATATATATGCACAGTGTATAGAAACATTACATGAACAGTATCTTTCATTTAACTAAAAACAATTAAAAATAAATCATTGTCTCAATTATAAACATTCTTGATCTCTCTCTTTCACCCTCTTTTTCAGTGCTTCTTTCCCTTCAGTCTATCTTTTCTATTTTGTTTATGAATTTTTTCTTCTCTCCTTTTTTCAAAATGTTATTCCAGACCTACATCTCATCTTCTTATTCTCCTTCTCTATCTCCTTCTGCCATGTTCCCTTCTTTCCTCTCTATCGAGCATTCCCTCTCTCCTTTTCTCATTACTACCACTTGTTCTGACTTTTCTCTCATTTTGTAGCATTCTTTCCAGCTCTCTTTCCCTCTCAATCTTTGCTTATTGTCTGGTTCTGCTGCTGTGTCTGCTGCTTCTTGCCTATCCCCTTCACCTCACCTTTCTCTATCCAGCATCCTTTCTCCTTCAAGTGCTTCTTCAGATCACCTACACTTTTTCACTTCCCCTTCCAGCACTTTTCTCTGAAGCATCAGTCTTCTGAAATGCTTTCCCTATGTCCTTCTCAGCACCCACAAATTCCTAATCTTTCCTTGGCTGAGTCATACCTTCACCCACCCTCCTACATGGTTCTTTGGATTTTCCACTCCTGGTCAGCCATTGCCTGTTTGCCTCTTATTTAGTTAGAGGAGCTGCAACTTCCATTCCAGTGCAGTGATGAATCCAGCTGACAAGAAACTATTGGGCAGGGAAGAGGAGTAGAGTGGTGGGCTGGATGTATGGGGAGCAAAGGGAGGACCAGGTATAGCAATGATGTGCTGCATTGATCCATTACATCCTCCGTCTGCATCATGGTGCAAGAAGGGGTAAGTCTGTGGTGATAAATTGAGAAAGGAGGACATTTTGCCCCCTGTGGAAAATAGTGGCCTAAATTGACCTAGCATTAGCTGAACGGTGTACAAAGTAACCAACCAGGTGGAAGGGCTTTTAAGTGAAGAGTAAATCTACACAGAAATATAAAACCTGTGGCACCACGTTTCAATACCTGGATCAATTGATGGGCTCACAGGGCTCAGGTTGCAAGGCAATAAAATTGCAGTGTAGGCATTGGGGTCAGGTTAGAGCCAGGGTTCTGAGACCATCCTGCTCCTGGGGTCTCAGAGCTCAGGCTCAAGCCTGAACATCTGCATTGTAATTTTATAGCTGCTTGAGTCTGAGTCAGATGACCCGGGCCAGCTGTGGTCATGCCATGGCTCTTTTATCGCAATGTAGACATATCCTACATTGCTTAAGAGATACCAGGATCTTTTATTTTTAAATTTTGATAGATTTTAGTATTGTTGACTGAAGTCTTCCTTCCACAGAAGAAGTACAACATAGATATTGCCACCTTCCCCAACTCTCCTACTAATGTGCCTTTTCCGTCCATTTGTTCGACAACCCCTTGATTCGAGGATAATCTCTACCACGGGATTTACAATGTTATTTTCCTGTGGTAGAAGCCTGCACATGATATCTTTTAACATGGGGAGGCTGATGCGCCTGCAGCAATCCTCTCACGATCATGAGAAGCTGGAGATCTGAAGCCCAGTGGCACGGAAAGGTCTGAGAAGACTGGAGATCTCCAACTTGCATGTCTTCATCCGCTTTCACAGCCATTAAGATCCAAGGGATCCTCTTCTGCCTGGTCCACCACTGAGGACTTGGGGGAGATTTGTCAGGGTGGCTCACATTGTCTTGGGAGACCCTACCAGGATGTCTAAAGCTCCTGACAACATAGCTCTGAAGAACATTGGAATACGCAAGCCCCTTCACCACAGCAAGTTGATGGTCCCCGAAGGCAATTGTCCATATGCCTCATCCATGACCTATATGGAATACTTCTAGAATGAGAGAGTAAGTCAGACCCCATCTTCATTCCATTCTAAGCCTGTCTGTTGAGAATTTCAAGAGACACACCAGCTGGAACAGTGGCAGCTATGAGGGTGAAACCAATCCAATGGGAACTAGACCCAAATTTCTGTTCACATAATATGCAGAAAAGCCTGTAAATTATATCATTAATTTTGGGCCTCATTTGACCTACTAACCACCTAGTCTTCCAAATACCTCTAGCTTAATAAATTACTGATAGTATTAATATTGTCAAACTAATAAGAAGCATGAACATTTCCACTACAGAAATTTCCTTTTGTCTTTGCAAAAAATAAAATGTGTTCAGAATAAAATTAGACAAAGAACAACCACAAAAACATTGCGACATCATAATGAAAATGGTAAAGCTTCAAAGCAGCGGCTGCAATTTTTAAATTAATCTTTGTGGATAGTCAGAAGGACAATAAATTAATTTCAGCTGAGCGTCTTATAAGGAATTTATTAGGCATGTATTTATTTCAACTCTCTTCACTTTTATGATTAATTTCTAATGAAACTAATTTGAGACAATAAAATGAAGTTCAAGCAGGTTTCTGATAGAGAGGGCAAATGAAAACTTCATATTCAAACACTTAAACATTGGGAAGGTTGGAAACCTGAACCCAGGTCTCTAATCCAGGCCTACAGGCAGTAGCCAACATCGGCAGCCCACCAGAACTAGTGGAGAAGGGGGCTAGCAAATCTCTAGCTCACCAAAGTTCAGCCCACAAAGCTTGTAACTGGCTTGTATACACTGCTTAAGTAGAAAGAGGCATAGAGGTTGTCTAAGCAACTAGTTAGTTAGTTAACTAAGCAACTAGTTAGTTAGTTAGATGTTGTCTAGTTAGTTAACTAAGCAACTAGTTAGCTAGTTAGATGTTGTCTAAGCAACTAGAGCCCTGTCTTCCTACCTGTACCTGGTTCTTGTCTTTCTTATCCCAGATTCTCCTGGTTCTTGCTTTCCTGCTGCTTTTCAGGTCCCTGCTTCTCCACCCTACCCCAAACTCTGACTCCAGCTTCAATCCTGGGCTCCATTTCTCAGCAACTTTGAACAGAAAACCTGATTGTCTAGTCCTAGTCTTTACAATCTCTTTCTGAATTTTGGACAATGGCCCTTGTCATTATAGTTTACATCAAAACACAGCCTTTGAACACCTCAGATTTTTCATGCTTGTCCAACTGATCTCTAGCTACTCAGAGAAGATGTAAAACTGGATTAAAGGGATTTTTTTAAATGGTACTTTTACCTGTTATTGCTTCTTTCTGATAAATACCTGAGCAGTTTCATTTGTTTTTACCTGAGAAATAACAGGAATGTAAAATTTGGTCTTCCCTAGTTTTGTTGAAGGGCCTTTTGGGGTGTATTAGAGCATGTGCATTGTGAGCACTCAAAAGCAATCATACTGGTGGAGGCTAAAGATTGAGAAATTTCACTATGTTATTCAAATTACTTCACATATTTGGTTATTATGCATTACTGTATCTCTATATATAACATCAAATGTCCTTATTAGCCAGAATTTAGGACTGCAGCATGAAATGAGCTTTAAGAACATAGGAATTGCTATAATTCTTGCTGACTCTGGCATCTCTTTGGGGTGGTGTTCTAGTAACTCCAGCTTGCCCTGGACTGAAGGGAGGAGCTGTCATCAGCTGGGAAATGCTGTGACTGGGCCACTGGCTTCTAGCTGGATGTCTGTCTCTGGTTACTAATTCCCCCTTGCTTAGTGATTAGGAAGCTCTGCCCAGTGTCACTCTAGCAATAGCTCTGAGTCTACAGCCATAGGTGGGTTTTAGGGGGCTATGCTCTAGGTTACAGTTATCTAGCTTTCTGGTATCTCTAGGTTATCTGCATGGTTAGAATCTGGGTTCTTATGGGTAGTGTGAAGAGAGACCTCATGGTCCTACCACACCCTTCCCCAGAAAAGTGCAGAAGAGGTGAGTCCTCCAAGCTGCTTAGAGAGGTTACATGGGAAGCAGCCAATTAGAATAGAAAGATTGCAGGGAAGCAACCAGTCAGAACCCAGCAGGCTCGTATAAAAGGAGATGCTGGGCCTGAGCAGATTCAGTTGCTGGCTGGAGCCAGAGAAGTAAGTAGGAGCTCATGCAAGACTTCAACCTGAGATAAGGGTGAAGGTGATGGGGCTGCAGGGACGTAGCCCAGGGAACAGTAACATTCTCAATTGAGTTAAAAGGGACACAGCAGTTGGCTGCTATTTGCAGGGACCCTGGGTTGGGACCCGGAGTAGTGGGCAAGCCTGGTTCCCCCACTGGCCACGGGTGAAGTGGCTGAATGCCCTGAGGAGGGAGCTTACACAGGTCCAGGGAAGGGCCTGAAGACCCCAAAGGGGGTCAGTATGTATTGAACTTTAATACCCCTGAACTGAAAGAGCAGCTCAGCTGGAGAGCTGGGGTTGGTCAAGACTGGCTATAGAGTGAAGAGTCTCCATGGAGGAAATCCTGGGGGCACTGCTCCATTCCAGAGCAGAGACTATTTGAAAGCTAGCCCAGGGAAGGCTGCAGGAGACCAATGAGGGTACTGTGATAGGCCCTGTTGGACAGTTTACCCTGGAAGAGGTCTATCTGTGTTTCACACTGAAAACCCACCTGAAAAGAGAAACTGCCAGCACGGTCACCACAAGCAAAGCAACTAGAGCTAGGGAGAGAGAGAGCAGGCACACACACATCCGATAGGAGGTACTCATGAGAGGCAAGTGGCACTGTCACAGAATTCTGGAGAACTATAAGCATACAGATCCAACCTACAGTACCCATAACCATAGAGATACAACCTAGAGCACCTCCTTAGATCTCCAAATCAGAAAAATGTAGAACTTGGTTGAAAGCAAAAAATAAACAACTAAGAACTCGAGCCTCCTGGTCCCAGTAGGAGACCAAAGGAGCCAGCTTTGATGAGAGTAGAGCTGATCCAAATTTTCCAACCAAAATTTTATCATCAAAATATAGCCTATTTTAAAAAATATGAAATCGTGTTTGAAATTGTCATTTGTTTTTACAAAAAAAATCCTATTCCTTTTGTTTCAAATTTTTAATTTTAAACATCAAAATAACTATAGAATGTTTTAATTTAACAAAAACTCAGAATTCAATGTTTTCACAAAACATATTATACTCAAACTTGTTGGTGAAAACTAAAATGACAGTTCATTCTGAACACTTTGAAATGAAAATAACCAAAATTTTCCACTGATGTACATTTTCATTTTTCAATCAAACTAATCCATTTTGGATATTGAATCTCTAAGGCATGGGCTACACTAAGAAATGAGTTTAGTATAACTTTGTCGCTCAGGAGCATGAAAAATCGGAACCCCTGAGTAATGTAGTTAAACCAATCTAACCCCTGGTGTAGACAGCACTAGCTTGACAGGATAATTCTCCTGTTGACCAAGCTACTGTCTCTCAGGAAGGTGGAGTTTCTATCCTGATAGAAGTGCTTCCGTAGGTTGCGTCTTCACTGGAGTGCTACAGCAGCACAGCTGCAGCAGTACCAAGACAATCAACCACCAAGTGGTCATTAGGCACTGAAGAGGGAGAGATTTTAGGAAAAAATTTAAACAATGCAAACAAAACACTGAGGTTTGACTGAAAAATCTTTTCCTCTCTTTTTTGCTTAGCTTTCAGTTACTTGCCTCTCATGATGTCATAATTTTGCTGGCTCTCCAGTCACTGTAAAGTTTCCAGGGTAGACAGGACCTGTATTTCTAAAATAAAAATGCATTTTTCTCTCGTTTTGCTCCCCACACCTTTTGTCAAAACCTTTTCAGGCCTTCTTTCTTCATCATGAAAAAATACAAGTCCAATTGTTTTTCCTGTGTAGTGTCACTTTTAAAATAAGTGGCAGTAGAGAGGCAGTGATGGTAGTATAAATTCCAACATGAACCTAGAATGGACACCAAAAAAGATTGGTGGGTTTCGATTCCTGTGTTAAATATGCTCTGTGCTATGATAACTTTTATGCTATGATGCTCCCTTAAATAGAAAATAAAATGTAGCTTGGGCTGTGTTTGGCTACTACATTGAGAGGTAACTTCATATGTACAAACATGCTCTTCATTAGCTAACAATAAATGGGAAATACATGGATCATGCATATTTGTGTTCCAACTTCATTCGTGTTGACTTCAACGATGAGAGTCATAGCAATGTTTATGAATAAATAAACGGAATTAATTTAAAATGAAAACCTTCGTGATGGGATTTCCCTACACCCCCATTTGGACTTCCCCATCCTATCAGTGATGCCAATTTAGTCATTTTCAACCCTCACTCCCTCCCGTAAATTCAATACCCCCTCTAATTTCAATTCCTAGGGGAAACACATCTTTTAACAATGAATTAAACATGTTCAGTTTGCAGAACAGTGTCTCCATTTGAATTCTGAGTTAGGGGCGTGTCTGTGAAAAGCTTTAGTGCATAGTTCTCTAAATTTTGGCTTCCTATTTCAGTTCTGTGACTATGTCCTGCAAACCTACCATTCATTTCTCCCTTTGTCCACACAACTATAAAAATAATGTTCATATTATACTAGGCAGTACTTTAAGGGAATTTGCCTTTTTTTTTGGTACTTTAATTGAAAAGTGTTTTGAATGGTTTATCTTTTAGAATTCTTTTCCTGTCACCAGTCTGTCTATATTTGTTTTGTGTTCTTAAATGTTTCCAGGCTGGCATTGGCAACCCACACAAATAATCAGGGAGCAGGCACATGTACATGGAGATTAGCCCATATCAGTGCTCCTGTCTAGGTATTCGCAAGGGGCAGAGGAAAAAGAGGATGAAGGGAAGCAGAGCCAGATATAGTGTTGGTATTTCCTTCCCCTCAACCCCATCTGAGGACAGGTCTACACTTAAAACACTGCATCGGCACAGCTGCACCTATGCAGCTGTAGCACTTTAATAAAGATGCTCTAAAGTGACAGGAGAAAGCTCTCCCCTCCGTTTAGTTAATCCACCTCCATGAGAGGCGGAGCTATGTTAGCAGGAGAAGTTCTTCTGCTGACATAGCGCTGTCTTCACCGGCGCTTAGGTCAGTATAACTCAGTTGCTGAGGAGTGTGGATTTTTCACACAGTAGATGTAGTTATATCAAAATAATTCTGTAGAGTATATCAGGAGTGAAATCAGGATAAAAGAGCCATCAGCAATAGCCTCATGATGTCTGTGTGTTTGAGATATAGGTGTGGGTAGGGGGCAGCAGGGCAAGTTTACATGTACAAAGGAAAAAATTCTGGTGTGTGCATATGTATGTGTAGTGGAAAAGAAGCAACACTGGAGGGTGATGTGTTGTATGTATAGTTAGCGGGTGCAAGACTGGTAGTGTGTGTTTGTGGAGTAGCTGGCATCATTTATTTGTGTTTTTGTGTGCATGTGCATTGAAGGTATATTCTAGTTGTCTGGTGTGTAGGGAACAATATGAGTGTGTGTAAAGCAGGTTATGTCTGGGAGGCGGCTGGATTTGGGTAGTTCAAACAAAGTTTGGTTCAGTTGGACGGGAAGTACTGGAGAAATGCAGGAGGACTAGGCCAGAGCAGGAATCTGTTATTTTCTGGAGTGAGGAGGATCAAAGATATTGTAGTGTGGTGCAGTTTATAAAAATAAATAGAATCAGGAAGCATATGCACTTGTTAAAAAATGGTATGAAATGACACCCTAACACTTTTATTCACATTCATGGTTTTAATATAATAATTTGACCAGCTGCTCACCTGCTTATCTCAGCGTTCATGATCTTCATCCCTATACCAGTCTTTTTCTTATGCCGTGTATGGAGGAGAGCAAACATAGCTTGTAGAGTGGTGCAAGAATATGATGATGTCACCCATTTTGACGTAAATGAAGAGGAAGAACCAAGATGTGTCATACTCTCTGTTTGCATAGGATTGTTTTATATTGTGGTAGTACCCAAGGGCTCCAGTTAGGATCAGATCTCTCTTGTGCTAGGTGCTGTACAAACACATAGGAAAGCACAGTCCTTCCAAAGAGCTGCAATCACATGAAAACCAGTTGTTGAAAAGCTGTAGAAATCTGCAAAAAAACTCTGAAAGCAATTTTATTTTGAGGATATTAAGCAGTTGTTAGCACTGTTCATTAACAGTATCCTTATATCCAAAAAAGTTCATTCAACTGAGATTTTTATCAAAGTAGGAACATATGACCATAAAAGATGCAACAATAGTAAAACTTGTTTAAATAGTTACTGTGCCCCTTATTTTCTCTTCTTATCTTGTGTTGACTCATCCATCTGTTGCTCCTTATTAATCTATTGTTCCTCTATGTGATACAGTTCAAAATTATAAACATCCAAGCCTCTTAAGAAAATATGCTTTAGCATAGAGATATTATATCTCTAGGAGTTTATTGACTTAACTATTACTAGTATTATATTATTTGTTATTATTTTATTGCCATTGTGTAGAAATGCTGTATCCTGGGAAAGCTGCTAAAAATAGAATTTAAATTATTTTCACTACACTGTATTGTATAATTTCTCAGGCTATTCTTGGTTATAACTTTTTGCCCCTTATGAATATTGCTTTTATATATATCTCTGTCTGATATGTGAAATATAGAACTATGGAAAATAGCTGAGTCTTTTTAATCTGTAGAAACATTTTCCATGACTACTGCTGAGGGTTCAGTATGTGGGTATTAAAATAAAAATCCTGGTTTTGGTAATGCCTCTAATTTTAGCGCTTTCATATTATTAAGGGAGCCTTACATGTATTATAAGCAATGCAGATAGTACTGCCAATACTTAAGGGTGCAGGCACTTCCCATAACATGGCCCTGTCATTTTCAGTTCCTTGGTATCTGCCCAAGGTTGAATTTTTATTTTAAAGTTTCAAAAATGACTCAGCCATTTCTGAGAATAAGAGTCAGGAAAATATGTTGTTTTGCCCTTCTTAAAAAAATTGCTATAGACACTTTGTTGGAGCAGTTGAGTCTTAAAATTTGGCAAGGAAATTTGGTGTAGGGGATGTGCCTTTTGCCATCCCTGTGAAAATCTGCCCACAATTTTCTCTGATAAAACTCAAGTGTGCACATGCTCAGTAAAGGCCTGTTAGCACTTCACAGCTAAATTCTCTGAAGATTCCATCTGTACTGGGGAAGCTTCAGCCCAGGATTCTAGGATCTGAACAGGACTTTCCCTACAATTGCTCTTTTTGGCTGCTGGGGCTCCAATAGTGTCAGGCACTGGAACTTACAGTAGGATGCCTGTGTTCCCACTGTTCTTAATGCACCTCCTGCTGGGCCCAGGCATGGAGGAGGAAGAAGTTTGCCAACTCTTGTGATTTTATTGTTAGTTCCATGATTTATAGCATTTTTCTTACAGTCTCAGCTCCAGGAATCATGATATTGCTCTGAAACCAGGAGGCCAAGAAAAAGAACTTGTTGCTTTTTAAAAATCCCATGATTTTTAAAGTCAGTTATATGAATTTGGGGGAGCTGGACGTATGGATTTTTAACACTTGAGGTTGGCAACATTTGAGCTGATTGACTGCAATGCAGAGGGGGCCAGGGAAGGGGACTGGCAGGAACTAGACGGTGAGGAAGGAGCAGAAGGGGAGAGGTACATGAGTCTATGGGGGAGGGAGGATAGGAACAGAGGGAGAGGAAGATGAGTGTATAGACACAGAGGAGGTAGGGGGCACAAGCCAAGTATGAGGGGGAATGGATAGGAACTGAAGGTGAAGGAAATAGGAGCTGAAGTTGGAGTAGATAAGAGGAGAGGGGTGGGGGCAAAAGCCAGGGGTCTGGATAGGAAAAGAAAGGGAATGAAAAGGAAGTGAGCGAAGGGTAGGCATACAGGGCAGGAGACAAGGCATCAGAGTAGCAGGGGCTTGGGCAGGGGCAGGAGTGAGCAGGGAGGAGAGGTTAGATAGAAGGAGAGTAGAACCAGGCCAGTTTTGGGAGGAACAGGCAGAAAGGTCTGTGACCACTAGAGAACACTCCCTTCCAGAACCGGAAATTAAACCTAGGAGTCCTGAGTCTGACCATTCCTCTGCTGTCAGCAAATAGCTGAAAAACACACTAATGCCACCATCTAGTCCTCATCCACACAGGGGATAATAGACTACGACTGCTGCTAGTTACTCCATTCACTCAAGTGGTAGAGGTCTGTGCAGTGAATCTAAAGGCCCAAACCCTAATGATGACTGAAGCTGAGGTCCAGTATGATTCCATATGGTGGATTTTCTGATATTTTGTTTTAAAAACTACATTTAAAAAACTATTCTAAAAGACTGTTAAGATTGTGAATTTTAGCACTCAAAAGTTAGGAGATGCCAGAAGTAAGGCTGCCTGTGCAATCCCCTCATGTGTACCTGTGAAAAATGTGGAAATTATCTGCATTAATTTTTTGTATTTTATATATATGGGTTTGATGGACTAGGTTGCTTGTTAATGGTTAAAATCTGTTCTCGTTTCCTTTTGGGTTTCAAGGACCCAGTTAATCACTGTAAGCATCTCTAATTGTTGCTGCTCAAAAGGACAATAACAGGAACCCACTATTAGAAGACCTTACTTCCACTTCACAGAACTTTGCACTTGTCCTTACTGAATTTAATCAAATTGATTTCAGTTTAGCGAGATATTTTAAATTCTAATCCTGTTCTCCAAAGTGTTCGCAACCCTTCCCATCTTGATGTCACCTTCAGATGTTATAAATATATTCTCTACTCCATCATCCAGTTTGCTAATAAAAATATTGTATAGTACTGACCCACGCCTGAGCCCTATGGGATCCCACTTGATATGTGCACCCAGATTGACAGTGAGCCACGGATAACTACTCTTCTTATAGTCTTTCAACTAGATGTGCACCCATCTTATAAGAGAGACAAGGTGGGTGAAGTAATATCTTTTACTAGACCAAGTTCAGTTGGTGAGAGAGACAAGCTTTTGAGCTTATATCCTGGGAACAAAATGGATACAACACCACTTCATACACAAACCTTATAATTATTTCATCTATATAGACCACTTCATCTAGACCAGCGGTTCCCAAACTGTGGGTTGTGACCCCAAATGGGGCCATGCTGTCAGCAGATGGGGTCGCAGCAATCTCTAGTACTGGCATCCTCCATGCTGTCTGGAGTTCCAGCAGCAAATACTTCATTTAAATGGGGTCATGATGATAAAAAGTTTGGGAACCCTTGAACTAGACCATATTTCCCTAGTTTGCCTATAACTATGTCGTGTCTCCTACAGTGATGGCCCAAAACACTGCAGTATCACACTTGCAAGCATGAGTGTTCTTGCTAATTTCTGCAGAATACTGTGAAGGGTTTTTATAAGAGATCCAATAGATATTTAAACAGAAATACTGTAGAATATTCTAAGAGATATTTTTTACTGTCTGCTAAAATTTAGAGGAATTTACTTGGCTGTACATGATGCAAAACTGTCCATCTCCCTTTCCTTCAAACTACAACACTACAAATCATAGGGTTTTATGCTCTTTGATATTTTTAATGTTTGCTGTTGTGTTTGGCATTTAATTTCCATTTTGCAACAGAAAAGTAGATCATTTTTATGACAGGGCTAAAAACTAACTGATTGTGACTAATTTGGAATTATTTCTTTTGTCTCTGTGATCCTTTGTCTTTGACTTTGTTACCCCACGTGTGTTTAAAAAAAAAATAACTAGAGAACTTTAAAAGATTCAGAGTTTGGTTGTGGTTCAGATAAGCTTCCAAACATTTGAATGCTCATTCAAAGCTTATCCAGGCTGTCCTAACCTCTGCAAAAGTGGGCTGGAAATTCAGGACTGAGAAGAGCTCTCTTCATGAGGTTGCCAGTGCTTTCATTACTAGAACCTGATGGAAATACCATGAGGTCAGTCTTTGTTCCAGTATTTCAAATCTTTTACATCTGGATAGAAACTGGAAGTGAGTTGTCCTATGTAGAAATAGAATTATCTCAATATTGCAGTGCCACAAAAAAGTTAGGTTCTAAAAATAGGTGAACCAAACTGGTTTATCCATCACTTATGAAAATTATTTTAAAAATTCCAACATTATAGAGGAACCCAATCAATTGGCACCTGGAGCAGTGGCATGCTTAATTAACTCCTTTGTTGCTGAGTTGCTGGCACTTTGCTACGTGCTAGATTCAGCAGGAACTCAAATTTGGTCGTGTTCTTTTATGTGTCAGTGCATGTGATATGCGTGTCCTCAAGGCAGGCTGTGTGTGTCCCTGGGTCGGTGTGTGTATTCTGGGTCATTGTGTATCTGGGATGTGTGTACGTGCTCCAGAGTCAGGCTGTGGCATGTCATGGGTGGGGAGGGAGGGAAGCACGCCCTGCAGCAGGCGCTTCTGGAGCAGTGTGTGGAGTGTCTCTCTGGGGGTGGGGGTCTCTGAGCTGTTGTGTGTCCTCCTAGAGCAGTGAGTGGTGGTGGGTGGCTGTCTCTGGAGCACTGCATGTCTCTGAAGGATTGTGTGTCCCCACTCCAGTGTGCCCTCCTGGGGCAGCGTGTGGTGGATGGGTGTCTCTGGGGGGCAGTGTGGGGGTGGGTGTCTCTGGGGGCAGTGTGGGGGTGGGTGTCTCTGAGGTTGGTGTGGGGATGGTGTCTCTGACGGGCAGTGTGGGGGTGGGTGTCTGGGGTTGGTGGGAGGGTGGGTGTCTCGGGG
>ML675604.1:32141353-32163241 GCA_007922155.1 Mesoclemmys tuberculata | reverse complement strand
GGCCGCCCCAGCTGCCTGCGCTCTCCCTCCTGCTTCCCCGGGGGCTCGGGGCCCTCCCTTCCCTGAGGTCACCGCTGCCGGGTGGCGCTGGCGGCGCCTCCCGCCAGCCTCGGAGGGGAGCGCCCGCGGGGGCGGCCCGGCCGGCCGACGCCCCGTCCGGAGTCGCACCCGCGGCTGCAGCGGCGGCGCGGCCACCTGGACCCTCCCTCGGCCCGCGGGAAGCAGCGCAGCTGCCCGGGGCCGGCCAGCCCCGCGCCCCGCGCCCAGCGAGCGGGAAGGGCGGGCAGCGCGGGGACCCGGCCTCCCGCGCGCTCAGCACCCGCCCGGAGCCGCGGCGGCTGCTCGGCCGGATCGGCCCCCACGTTCTCCCCCAGCTTCCAGAGGCACAGCCCGGCCGTGGCGGCGAGCGGGGCCCGGGCTGCAGAGGGGCCGATCCCGCTTTGCCCGGGGCTCGCTGGGTGTCTCCGGCTGCCGCCCTTCCCGCGGAGCCCGAGCGCCGGCCGCGGCAGACGGGGCTGGTGGTTGGCAGCCGGAGGCGAGCAGCCGGGTAATGTCAACATGTAAGTTTCGGCTCCCCCTGCGCTTTGCACTTGGGGCCAGGAGTCGGTTTCCCGTTCGGATCCGGGCGGTAACCAGTGACTCTCTCCAGCTGCCAGGGGCACAAGCAGCTGGTTTGTCTCTGGGCTGGGCTTTCGTGCATGGAAAGAGACTCGGGCCAGGCAGACCGCATTCCCGCCCCCTTAGCGAGAGATGAAGCTCGGGTTTATTCTGTGCGGCAAGGTAAGACTAGAAGAATGGGCCGACCAGGTTGTCTGTTCACACTTACCGACAGATACTGCCCTGGCCAGTATCTGGTTTTGCCAAGGGTATGTTCGGTAGGAGCCAGAGAATAACGATTTAAACATATATCTATATTTACAATCCGCTTGAAGACAGAAGTTACTCTCGAATCTTTCCATGCTTCCCGGGGAGCGCTGCAAACCCCACCACGTTCTTAATGGCCTTTGCGTGGGCTGCAGTGGCCATGGCTGGGTGTGAACGATCTTTGGAGCCAAAAGTTCAACTCTTTGAAAGCAGGGTTCAGATATGAGAACAGGTACTGTTTCTAGCCATCAGGGTAGCGTGCCCAAAACAGGAAGGAACGGAGGGGAGGGAGGAGGAGAGTCAGGCAGAATACAATTTTAACTCTCACTCCTCGCTGTTCCCCACAGTCTCCCGCTGGAGAGGGATTGCTAGATTCCTTCAACCTTTTGGAAGGAGAGAAAGGGCACCTTCACAAAGCGTTCGCAGACGCTATCTTTGATAATCTATCCGATCCAGGGATTTGCCCTTTGGTATTGTACTGAATCTTGGACACATTCCCAAATTCTCTTTCCCTTCACTGACATACACAAAGGAGCTGTCGGAATCGGAGCTTCTCCAGCACATTCGCACCTGGGGAAACAGAGCCTATGGTTGGAACTGAATGAAAGCAACAATATATGCTCAAAGGGTAGATTTCTTTTACAGCACAAGGTAAAGTAAAGCAAGAAGAATTTATGCCTAAAGAACAAACGTTGCACTAATAAAGTGCTACAGTGTTAGTAACGTGAGGCATTTAGCAAATTCATTTTGCAGGGAAATTCAGGGACCACAAACGTATCTGATATAAATGATACGTTTTAAATTAAAATGTATATGTTTAACAATCTCTGCCTCAGTGGAGGAAGATGAAGGTATTTTTTCAAGTCAGATATTAAGCTGGCTCTAAGAACGATTGAATATGGGGACAGTAAGCAGCACTCTACAAAACGAAAGTTTTAAATGGCATTGTCTGAAATTAGCAATTTACCATTGAAATAAGGCATTGGAATTTAAATGTACTCTTTTGTTAGTGTGCAGGAATTAAAACGCTAAATAGTTGTCTCTCACTTGTTGCATTATAACTCCATAGTGATTACATCATAATAGACTTTTGTTTCATAACTTAAATGAGATGTTTTGAAATTGATGGTATCTCTCTTTTTAAATTTCAATCCGTCAGCAGCATTTTTTCTTAATAGTTTCACACATATAAAAAAGATCAAAGAAAATCCAGTGAATCTGTCTTGGGCAGAATTCACATCCCACTCTGGAGAACTCTGACCAGGTTTTGAACAGGGTCTATTGGGTATGCAGATATGTCCAGCATGTTCTCTAGATGGGGTATTAATGTATGAACTAACCGTTATTGGATTGTTTAGGAGGAGTAAGTCTTTTCCGCCAAAGTTGTGTGCTTCCAAAAATATGTTGATATTTCTTTAGCTGGATATTGTATATACATCGAGGGATTTGGTAGTTAGATTTCGCAAGACTAGCACGAAATTGGCCTTGAACCATGTCAAATTACCATTCCATTTATGGTTTAGATAAATTATATTACGATTTTGCTCTTCCAGAATGAATTGTGAATAGACCCATTGTCTTCTGCATCATAGAAAAAGAAGTACAGTAGCGATGGGTTGCGCAGAGTTGGTAGTTAGAGTGCTCAACTGGCTATGTCACGGAAGTATCTAAAATTGTCATTTCACAGAAAATTTGGTAATGCTTTTGTTAGCCTTTATAGGACTGGATTTATTATTCTGCAAAGTATTTACATGTGCAGTGGGATAACTGATAATTGTTAAAATGTGTATAAAAGGATAACTATAGTAGGATTACATTGAACTATAATGGGATTAATCATAGTTGCCAACTACAGTACATTGGGCCAAATTCTGCCTTAGTTACATGCCTGAGACCCCTCCATGGATTTCTTTGGGGCCACTTGCATGTAACTGGATGAAGACAGAATTGGGCTCACTGTTCTGAATTTTGTCTAAATTTTAAAGTGAGTGCGAGAAAGACATCACCTTGAGCCAAAGAGCCATGTTCCCAGCTGCAATGAATCTGGTTGTTATAGGCAGAAATAATCTGCAGCTTTACTCCTCCGAACAGACATGTCATTCTGTTACAGTGTTGCAGTTTACAGTATTTACTTAATCCCTGGAGGGTTTTATTATATTACTATCCTAATATTCTTGTCTCTCCATTGGTTCTGAATGTTAAAGAACTGAATACAGCCCTTCTTGCCTTCCAAGATATGTCTCCAACCTGAAAATATTTGTTCACTAAGTTGCTTGTTGACTTATTTGCTATTTAGGTTCAATTTTAGATTTTAATAACCATTAATAATCAATATAACTAATATTAAAATAAATATATAATATTTGTGTTAAATGGACATGTTAGTATTGAGCACTTTTTATAGAATTTTTAATTTTTAAAGCTCTTTGTAAATATTTATTGCTTAATGTTAATATTTGCCTTCAGTTCCCTTACTCCAGTCCAGAACAGCCTGGTAGTTGGAAAAGTCACATTGTGAAAGTATCTGAGACAGCAGTTTCTTCTGAACTTTAATCTGCACTGCTACTGCTTCTTCTTTCAAATGGCAAGAGAGTTAGCAACATTCAGATAAGCAAGTCCAAATTAGTGAGCCATTGGATAGCTTTGGGAGTGGCTCGATGTAAGCTGAGATGCCACAAGCAGGCACTGATCTACAATGTGGTCCAAAGTTTCTGACTGGTGTCTACATTGTGAGTTGTCATTCATCTTCCAAACATGTAAGAGATGTCTGCATCTGCCATGCAATGTTGTAAAATAATTTGATGTGGACCATTTTTTTCAGTACAGGTTGAAGCCTGGAAGTTCTTTTGTGGGGTTGGCAATGAGGTGTTTGTTTGAGACATTAGCATTATCCCAAAATTCTTTCCAATATGCCTCAGGATTGAATGAAGAGGCTTTAAAAGCTATATAGCCCAATCCCCAAATGGCTTAGTAGTTTTCAGAAGGTTCTGGCAATCCTCATGAATTGGTAAATTCAGGTTTGCCATAGTTTGATTGTACTCACAAGAAGTATGTGTGTGTGTCTGGATTTTGGGTGAAGGTATGTCTCAGAGTGGGCAACCATTGTATAAGTGTTGATTTTGATGTTCCATTTATGATTGTCGCTGCAGCATTAAACTGGACCACCAGAAATTTGACACCAGAGCTACCTGCCCAGACTGGTGCACAATATTCAGCAGTCAAGTATACTAATGCTAGTTGTTGTTCAAAGTGTGTGCTTATTGGCACCTCATGTTGCACCTACAAGTTCTTAGACAAGGCTAGTCCCTAGTTTTACCTTGTTCCTTATCTTTTCTAGATGGGCTTTAAAACTCAAGCTTCTATCGAAGTACTTTGGATAGGGCTCATTTCAGATCTGCTGACTTCAAAAGGTGACATGAAGTTCTTCCTTGGCAGCTTTGTTGTTTAGGTGAAAGGCTATTACTAATGTTTTGGAAGAATTGGGTCAGAGCTTCCAGTATTGAAATCATTCTGCCATTACCATAAGGACAAAGGTGAGGTCTTTGCCTGGTACCACAAGAGCAATGTTGTTAGCATAAATAAACTTATACTTAAGTGTGTCAGGTAAGTTATTAATGCAGATTTTGAACAGTAAGGGAGTCAGCATAAATCCTGGAGGCAAACCATCATTGAGGATGAGTGCTTTGCTGATCTGCCCATTCAAAAGGACACTTTATCTTTGGTTGCTCCACACTGAGCTAGCTGCATAATGCTATGGCACTTGATGACTTTCCATGCCTTGAGCAATAGCCCATATCTTCATACCGTATCATAAGCAATGGTAAAGTCTATCAGTGCTGTGTTGGTTTTTTAAAATTCTGCTGGATGGCAGCCTCAGTATGACTAATAATGGTAAGAACCTGTTCAAAGCAACTTTATCCCTATCTGAAGCCAAATTATTCCTTGGTCAGGATGATCCCAAAGGCAGGGGTGAATGGGTTTGTAGAACTCCCTACATTAACTTGCAAATTGTGGAGAGGAGTGATAATGGGTGACAGCTGGTGGCATCATTTGGTGTTTTCTTGTTTGAGGAGGGCAGTGACCATTGCCAGCTTTTCACGATCTTCCCTGCTGAATGCACAACAGTGGATAGATCATGCTTGTCCCTTTGGCCCCAGATTCTTGAATCTGATAAACGCCCTCTGTATCAGCAGCTTTTCCATTTCTAGTGGCCGTGGTTTCTTGTTTATTTCTTCTACTGCGTATGGTGATGAGAGCGGTAAAGTGGAGGGGTTGTGTCTGCGGGGGAGAAAGCACTCTTTCTGAGTCAGTGTTCTCAGTAGTAAGTCTTCCAGTTACTGAGAAGATACACGGTGACAACACCACTGTCAGTGCTGGTTGAGCTCCATGAGTTGAGCTCCACAAGGAACCGACGTTTGTGTGAAAAGTGGTGTTAGCTATGTCTTGCCTCAAGGTAGAGTTTCATGGATTCGAATCCTGGTTTTGGCAAGTTGTCGGGCAGTGTCTCCAGTGTAAACACTAATTACGTTCAGCACGCTGCCAGAGGCCTTGCTTTGTAACATGGATCTTGAGGAGTCCTGTCCAAACGAAACACTTTGATTCATGGGATTCATTCAGTGAGTGGAGGTGTCAGGATGGCAAAGTCCAGGAGCATAGTACCTTGCAGTTTTGTTCTCTGGACAGTCTTCTTTGCTTGGGTTTGTTGAGTCCTTCTTTCTTGTCATCTGAGGTAGGGATTGTGTTTAGGCATTGGCAGTAAAGAAATTGTTTTGCCTCTTCATGATGAAGATAAGTGGAAGAAGTAGGTGTCACAGTTCAGGGCAACAGCACCTGTATTTCCCCCTCTGGTCCAGCAAGGGGCCCAGTCTAGACTCCCAGTTCCAACTCTTTTGGTTGCTGACCTGCCTTTCGTTCCCTCCTGACCGAGGTGTTTTTCCAGGCTGCACAGTTGCCTGCCTACACTGGATTTTCCCAGTAAGCCAGACTGCCTAAAGAGCCTAGAATCTGCACTTTGCTCTCTCTCCAGAGGTTATGAACAGCTGTAATTGCCCGCAGTTACAAGTTACCATGCAGCTCTTTATGCACAAGCACAGTTATTCTTAAAATGAAAACATTAAAAACAATAAAAGAACCTACAGGCATGCTAATAAGCTTACCAGAGGTCAGACCCAACTCCCACAAAGGTTCTGGTAGGATTCAGTCCTTCGAAAGCAATCAACTGGTTTTTCTGTGATTACAAGTTCATAACAGCCTCAGCTCAGAACTAGTACCCCCATGACTAGGTCATTCTTTTACTTATACAGCTTGGGTCTTTGATACTGAGACTCCAGGAACAGGTAATCAGCAGATAATGGTCCTCTTCTCAGGGCATAGCTTCAAAAGGCTTGTTTTTTGCATAACCAGAGGTTGTGAATTTTCATTCTTCACCCTTTTACAGATTCCCCAAGCAAACTACTTCAAACTGTCCCAAAAGTCCACTCTCATCTGGCGCAATGTTCAGTACAGTGCTTTGAAGTTTGAAAAAATTCCCAGGGTTCACATCACATAGTCCCCTAGAGAGGTTACATGCAATCCCAGCCCACAATAATATATGTCTATTGTATGATATGAAAAGGTTTTCAAAGATAGATAAACTTAATGCAATAAGGTTTTTCAAGGATATTGCAGGAAATTGCCATATCTGTCACTGCAGGTTTCCTGATTTATTTATTTATTTATTTGTGGGGAGGAGAATTGGGTGTATTTTTACGTGAAGGGTGTAATTGTCTAGCCCACTGGTTCTCAACCCACAGGCCACTTGTGGCCCAATCAGCACACAGCTGCGGCCCGTGTGACATCTTCAGGGCCATACAAGTAGTATATATTGTGGGGATGGGACCCACATATAGAACTGCATATGTGGCCCACAATGGTAAATAGGTTGAGAACACTGTTCTAGCCCTTTCCGTTGTGAAGAAAAGTTCTCTGTTCATTCTTTTCAGTCTTTTTTTTGGTGCTGATTGTAAATTTTAGCCCACATTCTCTTATTACTTATCTGTGTTCTGGCATCTTTCTTGATTTAAGCTTTTGACAGGGCTGAGGATTGGTAGCCAGACTATAAACTAGTACAGTGAGGTTCTGGCTTCTAGGCACTACCACAGTACAAAAAATAAAATAATAATAATAATAAATATTAAGTCATATAGAATCACTTTAGTTTGTTAAGTTTTGAGGAAATCAGAACCATATGAGACTTTGTAGAAGTAGGTAATCAGGAGAGACAATGTAATCTAGTGGATTTAGCACAGAACTAAGCACTAGCAAGTCTTGAGTTCTACTCCTTTTGCTGCGCGGTCTTCAGCAAGTCACAATGTCTGTTTCTCAACTTCTCCATCTATAAAATGTGTATACTTAGTTCACAGAGATCTCAAGAGGGTTAATGGGTGTACAGTACTTAAGATATACTGATATGATGGAGACAAAAACAGGTTTCTTTCAAGTCCAGCAGAATTGTTCTGAGTGTTTGACAGCCTGGTAATGCTAGCCTACGTCTGCTCAGAAATTCAACCTGGTAGCTCTGTGAGTTCTACTGGTATTGGTGAGAGTCCTGTGCATCACACTAAAAGTTTACTTCATCAGTGGCTTCCATTAAAAATTCAACATCCTTGCACAAACAGCAGAATCTTCCTGTATTTGAAATAGAAGATATTCTGGTACAAACACCACTGCGGATTGGCAAATGTTGAGTTTTTAATTGCACCACTGTATATGTGGTTTGCTTTGCTATCTCAACAGGATAGCTTCTGATCAACGGCAACTTTCTAGGGAACTATTTAGGATATCTGTAGATTTATGAACATTTCTTTTTTACATACTGTACAGCTCCCAAAGCCTTGGTATTCTGTTGTCTGCGACGCTAACAAGGATTTATGGGCCACTGAGTTGGAGGACAATATTTCTATTGTCTAGTAATCTGCTTATTCTGCTGTGTCTGGCTTCATCAAAGAGATTCTTGTATTTCAGAGCCCTGAATGTCCTGTGCTTATCTTTAAAACTTGTTACGTTTAATTTTACCATATCTCAGAAAAATAAATCAGCTTCAAGTTAATAATTTAACAAAATTGTCAATAAAGAACTGGACCTTTTTGCAGTCAGATACTTACGTTAGAGAACACCAATTAGGTTTTCCTACAATCCAGTCACAACAGTTGAGCTCATGAAATGTTATTTACCTGGGTCTGTTGCATGTGCTCCAGGAGATTAAGTTGAAGAACTATTACTTTTAAACTTGCAATATTAGTTGTTTCTTTGCCATTGATTATTTTAAAATGCTGTACTCATGTAGGCGTGGTGGTGTTGAAAGGTTTTTCTTTAAGAAGCTTGAAGACCCATTAGTTGATAGGATTTTAAATATGCCCCCAGCTTTCACCTGCAGTTTTAAAGCAATATATGAGAAGTGGGGAAAGAAAAAAAAAGTCAGTCTTTTATAACATGTGGGTGAACTGCCTGCTTTTTTCACTCATTCACCTCCTTCAATACACAGCCTGACAAATGGAATTAAAGTTCATCCAAAATGTCTTTTGGGTCAACTTATTTAATATTTCACTGCCCTGACAGACATTTGTGTGTGTTGATGGTTTTTTCATTACTATTAGTTCTGTTTTCTTGCCAGTCCATCCTGTTTTTCTCTCCCCCCCCAATATAACTGAACAGTTTCTTACTAGAAAAAGGCCAATTATAAGCTTTTGGTAGAAAATAGGATGGGAATGGGGCTGGTCAATAGAATATGTGAGCCATGTTTCACAATTTCTTCTTTGCTGTTGCTTATTGCCGTGTTGTTGCATATAAAGAGAAAACAATATAATAGGTTGCAATTCATGGTTATGTCTCCATAGTTAAAGTTGGGACTAGGTTCCATTATAAGCCTTATTTCTTGCTTCTCCACCTTCTGCACATCATAATTTTACCTAGGAACATTTTGGCTTGGTCCAGAAATTGTCATATACACTTTAAAGGCAAAGGAATACAAATAGAATTGACAAACTGTTTTTGTGTTTATTGCATTGAATTGCAAGAATCTAATTTATTTCAGTGAGAGTCGAATTGGGCCCCTGGACACTGATAGACAGAAAATACTATCTTTTAAGTTAAGGTTCCTTATTACTGTACAATATGTAAACCTAGGAATATTACTGCTATAAAAACCTTAAGACTGAAAAGTGTAGGAAAGAACAGTTATGGGAGATATTCAAATATTCAAATGTATTCTTTATATTATCTGTAATACATGTCAGTGCATTGCAAATTCCAAAAAGAACCGTAACTCCACCCATATTCCTGTCCATTCTCAGTATATAGACTCATTTCCCTCTTACATTCATCCACCCTGCATATTTTGAATATTGGCTACAAACTCTCATAAACAGCTGCTCACCAACCTGGTCTACAGATCCAACCAAAATCCATCTTCTGGCGTGCCTGTCTGTTATAGATTAGAGATGTGAACTCCTTGTCTTTTATCATCCATAGAAAGACTAGAGACAATGCTCTTTTAAAGCAAGACTTTTGGGAACTCCATAATTTTCAGCTGCTGGTGTAATAATAAAAACAATATCTTAATTATTGCTTTTATTCTTTTCAGTAAGCTTCGGCTCGTTTAAGAGTTTCCTAAGATATTGCTTTCTTGTTTCACAGGATGTCTCATGTGAGTGATATGTGGCGCTATCACTGGAGACAGAAGCTGCAGTATTTTCTGTATTTATTTACTACCTACGTTATATGTATGCAGGATTCAGGTAAGTTAGCAAACTATTATCTCTTTCCAATAAAAGGACCATGGGCCCAATTCTGATGAGTAAAAGCTATTCTTATGTATGACTTTATTT
The DNA here is from genome assembly GCA_007922155.1 of Mesoclemmys tuberculata. NCBI lineage: Eukaryota > Metazoa > Chordata > Testudines > Chelidae > Mesoclemmys > Mesoclemmys tuberculata. Next base: position 32,153,513 of record ML675604.1, on the reverse strand, counting down.
TCACAATTTAATATTTTGATTACATTGATGCACTGTAATTCGATAGTTTGATTTATGTTTTAAGAAGTTGCCAATGTTCAGTTTAGCTTCTTTTTGAAATAGTATTTCATTCATCCATCCCTGCCACTTCTTTTTCTTCAGCTTCTTGTACACCTTGGCTTTGAGTAATTTGCTTGACCCTTTCTTTTGATTTTGCTTTCTAAGTTCTTGCATCTCTTCTGGTTTTCTCATTCATTTCTGCTTCCTCTATTGAAAGAATAAGGTGTGATACTTAAATATTTTTCCAAATTTGGGGGTGGGCACAGTGCTTAATTTGTAATGAAAGAGGTGCCAGGGGCTCAAGCCACTTTTTTAATTTCACAACTGATGTGGCAAACCCAGAAGTGCCAGGGCTGAGCCCTGGCACAAATTAAGCTGTGTGTGCGCGTGTAATGTAGTGACTCTTCACATCACAGATAAATTTATCTTAAATTGTAAATGAAAGATGATGATGAACCTTCAAATATGTTGTGTACATTTCATGCAATTTGAATGATAGAAAAATTGCTTCAAAAATCCATCTGACCATAGAATAATCATATACTGTACAGAGTGTTTAATTAAAATCTCAATATTTGTCAGTCTGTAGAAGCTGATGAGCACAGTACTTTGTAATATCTTGAGATTGTTGTCTGTAAACTGAAGACCTAGAGATTTGATTTACCAAATGGATTTTCCTGATGACCAGTGCAGAAAGTATTTTAGGAGTTCCAGCTGCTTCGCTGGAAAAACCTCTGCAGTTTCCTGGACAGTTCTCGAGCATAAGAAAACTTTGGAGCAGATACTGGCATGCTAATTCCATATCAAATGGGCAATTTTCCAGTTACTGACTTCCCACTGGAAAGACCATATTAAATCAGAAAACAGGGTGGAATATATGGAGATATGATCTGGGTTTTTTTAAACAGAAAAAGGACAGTTGCTTTGCAATTTCATCAGAGATTGTGTATTTGTTAAACAGCCCAAGCTACACATTAATAGTTTCAACTGCACAACAGTTTAAGTTATCTGTCTTTTAAACCTAAATAAAATATTATAGATAAAAGTCTACATTTGGGGCCAGATTGTCTGCTGTGGCTAAGGGTGCTCAGCACAACTGGGGTATGCAAAAGTCCTATTTGCATCCCCCCTGATCTTGAGCTGTCCAGCCACCAGTCTGGTGCTTAGTATAAAATAAACCAACTGTGGGACTGTGTCTGGCCATTGTGGAATGCTGGCCACTGGAAGGTCGGATGGTTCCAGAGCCACTACAACAGTTCTGTACCATTGCAGGATTCCCCCATTTGCAGGGGTATATATGCCTGTGGCTGACTGCACCAGCTTTAAGGCTGCTTAACACCAACGGAGTGGTACAAAGAAGCCAGAATGCACCTGATAATCAGGGGAACAAGGTGGATGTGGTAATATTGTTTGAGACCAACTTCTGTTGGTGAGACAGACAAGCTGTCGAGCTTGCACAGAACTCTTCTTCATGTCACCAACAGAAGTTGATCTGATAAAAGGTATTACCTCACCCACCTTGTCTCTCTAATATCCTGAGACCAACACAGCTACAACTACACTGCATGTTTGATAATCAGGCATTTTGTTTTGAAATCCACTCATCTGATACTTGTCAATTTTTATGTTTCTGTTTTGTTTTGTGTCTCATGGGTTTTTGGCTAAAAAGAAAACCTGGACTTAAATTATGTGTCAATCCCTTTATTGCTGTTGGAATGTGTATGGGCAGGAGTTCTCTATTGTACGATTCAGTTCAATAATGGAACATCAGATCATCAGACACTTTAGATAGCATAGTGATGAGTGCACAGTAAATGAGTAAATAGAAAGATAGGATAGGCCAGGAATATCCAATTTCAATACCTAGATATGTTTGCTGTTCAGCAGTGAAGTAGGTCACAAGCAGAGTTTGCTGTTAACTTTCTATTGAAATGAAAACAAGACATTTACATCTCCAGTTATGTCATTTCAGTGGATCTGTCTTCAGATCCTTGGGTTTTCATTTTCAGTGCTGTCCTTGCAACTTGCAGGTGTGTGTTTCTTCTTTGCTAGGCTATAAACTACAGCTGCAATATACTGACTTTCCACCCATTTCTTTGTACTGTTTAATAGAAGTTTTATTGTGTGAGATATACCAAACAGACAACAGCAGCCCTTTTAATGCATTACAGATTATCTTGCCATGTATTTTTGTTTTTACTAGAGATGTGTATCAGTTTGGCTTCGGAAACACATGGTATCCAGAATGTTAATGTCAGTTTAAATATTACTGAAGTGAAGGCAGTAGAATAAATGCCATAAAATCTGACTCTCAGCCAGCTTCGCTAGTGATCTGTGACCTCAGAAAACTATTGGTTGTTTTGTACTTTGGTTAGCGCAGGTTAGCTACGTGGAAGGATGATGATAATCAGATGCCCTTCTCATGGATTAACTATAGGGCTGATGATCAAGGCAAAAAAATGTCAAAGTAATAATTTTACAGTGGAAGGTCTGCTTGAGTAAGGGTGCAGGATCAGGTCTGTTTTCAGAAAGAAATTTCAAGGCAGGAATAAACTTGTCAGAAAACCTAAAATAGTAGCAAATTTGTCTCTAAATAGAATGTTTGTTTAGAGTTTTCTGTGATGTGTCAGCAGGTCTTTAAGGTGAACAGCTCCATTTTATGAACTGGCTAGTTAAATGCAAAAGAAATGAAAGGCAGGTGCAATATCTGAGTGAATTACCCAAATACAGACCTGCTCAAAAGCACATTGAAGTTAGTGGAAATACTCCCAAAGATCCATAGATTATAAAGCCAAAAGGTACTTCTGTGATCATTTAGTCTGGCCTCCTATCTAACATAGGCCATAAGGACTTCCCTGAATTAATTCCTGTTTAAATTAGGGCATGTCTTTTAGAAAAATTTGCAATTTTTATTTACACTGTGCTTTGGATTAGGTCCTGGAAGACTATGGGACAAATCCACAGCTGCTGTAAATTGTCTTAGCTAATTGACTTTTAATGGAGCTATGGCAGTTTACACCAGCTGCGGATCTATATTTATCAACAGGGTGAGAAATAGTGTATCTTTTTCCTGGGTAAGGCTGCCAGCTCGAGAGATTCAAATAGGTCAATATTTTTTCTGTAATTTTGGCAACTGCACCATTGATTAACTTACAGTGCTTTCAAAAATCAGTTAAAAAACCAAACCAAAACAAAAAAGAACTCCTTCAAAGTTAAGGAAGTTACACTTTCCATTTCTTTAAATGTAGAAATGCACATGGAATATCATCCCCAATAGTCTTAACTCTTTTCTGTCCTGTTCTACCTTATAGGCCTGTTGTATCTTGTACGTAGGAGAGTGCTGTTATGGGAAAGACTGTGTCCTAATGGATAGGGCACTGGCAGGGGGCCTAGGAAATCTGGGTTCTATTCCTGGCTGAACCTCTAGACTGCTGGGTGGCTCTGAGGAAGTTGTGTCCTCTCTCTATGCCTCATTTTCCCACCTGTAAAAATGAGACTACTGATCGTTAGCTACCTTATAAAATGCTTTGAGATCTTCTGATGGAATAACATTATGAAGGAGCTTGGTGTAGTGATGATAGAGTTTTTAATAAGAATGGCTTAAATCATCTCATTTATGTAGCTGAGGGACTCTGGATTCCTTGGTTTTGTATTTGTACAATATGTCAACAATATGCAACTATGTTCTCCTGAAGGTTAGCATAAAATCGATCTAAGTTTTGGTTCAGCATTTAGGAAATTGGCAGATTCAGATATAGCAGCTACGTGGGCATGATGTATCTGACAGTATGACAATGTTCTTTGCAATAAAAACCCTATATGCATTTGGGCAATTGTACTGAATGATTGGCTTAAATAAGGGCACTTTTGTGAAGAGCTGTAAAAGTCTGCCTTTTTACAGTAACCTCATATCTTAAATAAGGCAGGAGTAGTTTGATATAGTGAAGTAAAAACACTGGGGTTTAATTGCCTCAGAAGTGTATAATTAACCTTTCAACGAGAGTCCAGTTAGATCAATTCTCAGTTTTTGTAGCTGCAGATGCACAGAAAGATGTGTGTTGTTTTAGGATAGGACTGTTTCCTGATTTTGATTGCTCTGTGAATTGTAATTCAGAAACAGAACTAAGGTTGTTTAGGTGACCTTAAATGCATGTTTCTAACTGCATATTTGCTTTCCAAGTTATTGTTTTAAGTATAAAATCACTTCATTGAATTTCCAGCTTTTCTAATGTTTGCCTTTTAAGGAACTTGCAATATTCTCTCAAGAATTTTTATCTCTTTAAGTAAATGCTATAAATCTACTACCTTAACTACATCTTAACCACTTAACTACATCTGAAGCCCTTTAATGTCAGTGGCCATCTTTCCATGGACTTCAGTGGGCCCATAGGACTAGTTGAAGGGAGAAGAGTAATAGTGTGTCATGTAACGTCACAGGTAGTGTTGTTCACTGGGCGTTGGAGTGTAGGGAACCGTGATCCTTTTTCCAGTGATTATTTAAAAATATTTATTATTTGCTTGTATTCTTCAAGCGAAGGAGCTAGAGGAGGGAGGACGTCTGGAAGGTCTTCTCTTCCCTATAACTTTAATAGAAGGCAGCGGAGGGTCAGGAACTGGATGTACACAAACTTTGGGTCAGGTCAGGGGATCAGAGGGGTTATCCACCTGTAAAAGAGCTCAGGGAATAATTTTTATAGTGGGGGTGCTGAGAGCCATTGAACCAAACGGTAAACCCCGTATATAATGGAAACCACTTCAATCCAGGGAGTACAACAGCACCCTCTGCACCTCTAGTTCCAGCACCTCTGAAAGAGCCAGGTGTTAGTTTGGGATATGACCCTGTCTCCATACAAAGAATACAGGGGTCAGGTCTGTGGTGTCTATGGAAGGGGGTGAGTGCAGCTAAAGGACGGTTTAGGGTGCCCACTTATATCAGGATGTGAGGTAGGTCTGGAGTTAAGTATCCGCCTCCCATGAAGAGGTGCCTGGTGAGAGCCAGTTTGGAGGAGGGAGAACAAGACAGAAAGCATGCTAGGATAGTGTGCATTAGCAGGGAAAGCTAGTACTGTGCCCCTACTGTGAAAATTGATTCAGCTTTATCTCTAACATGCCTTTCTTGCCTACACAAATCAGGAAATGTGTACTTGTAACTGTTCTCAACCAGCCTATCCCAAACACGGGCCAAAGATCTTATCGCTGAGTGAGTGGTGAAATAACTAAAAGCAGAGTTGCTTATCTTTCTCCCTCCTGCCATGTGTTCAGTAAGGACTGAAGTGCCAAGATACTACTCAGATCAGTCAGCATAATTCTACATATACGGCTGCAAGGCAGGGAATGATTTTATAACTTTATTACTAATATGTTATGAAAATTTTCTCATGGAGTCATTGGGGTGGGGATATGTGTGTGTGTGTTGGGTGGACGCTGTGTGGAAGTGGAAGTGATATTTCTTTGACTCATACACAGATTTCTAAATACTGAGAAAGTTAGGAAACCTAAAGAAGTATCTGCTTTCTTGTTGGCTAGGGAAAGGATATCTAGTTTCTCAACTTCCTTACACACGCATAAACACACACACGCACGCATGCAAGTGTATGTTTGGAAGATGAGAACTTAGATAGTTTAAACCCAAATTCTAGCTAATACTCCTGAAACAGTTTCATTTCTTCCCTTTTCCTGTTAATTTCCCTCCATGTTTTAATGTAGTGCAAAACAATATCAAAATAAGCACTTTATGCTGTACTTGTTTAATGTCCAAATATCTGTTGGTTTGGGGTAGGCATTGAGATTTACATCTTTTGTTGAAAACTCTGAGTTGCCTCTTTTATACACCCCTGCCTTGACTAGTTAATGAATCTGAAAGTAAACCACAGCTGGGATGATTTGTGTAGGAAGCAGCTTCTTATTATCTTTGTTTATTTAATTTTTTAAACAATACATTTTTGATAGAACTGATTATCTCCCTTGAAGTGTTTGGAACTCATTCTATTAAACATGAAAATTTCACCTTAAAAGCCTGGTGGGTTTTTCCATCTCTGATGTGCAACTGTAGCTAGAGAGTAGAATGCAGCCAAACGCCACTAAAAATTCTGAGCTGAAGAGGAATTGGCAACACCTGGTCTATGCCTTCTGCTAAATCTTTTGTTCCACCATAGTTACAAAAATGTACTGTTCTATAAATAAACCTAGGGATGAAAGCATCAGTCAGGAAGGGTAGTAATATTTTTAAAGCACCTGCTGAAGAGTATACCCTTGAATAAAGATCGTCTGCTTATTCCATCCAATATGGTTTGTGGAAACTGTACTTTATATACAATATTGTGTTTGCTCACAGTAGCAGAGCCAAGAAAAGAACGCAAGTCTTTTCACTCACAATCCAGTCCAATAGGTCATACTGCCTCTCATAAAAGTTATGTTGTAGAAAGGTTCACAAGTTGCTATATTCCTCAACTGTTCCCTTAGTAGGATGAATGGCTTTCATTTTAGCATGTCCCGCATCAATATTTTAGAATTCTATTTTCCTCTACTATGAATTATTGACATCACAAATATTGTACCAGAGAGCAGAGATTTTAGTTGAGAATAGGACAATCCCTCAAGTAAGAACTGATATGTAAACACATCTCGCAACTTTGCCAAATTCATATTCATACACATATCTTAAAATGATATGAGTAATGGATGGATAATTAAAATGGTTGATGTCATGTGCCTGCCGTAAATGTCAGGCCCCAATCTTGCAGGCACTTACTCACATGCCTTCCATTACTCACATGAATAGTTCCATAGAATGTTGAATCTGAGTATATACTGGCATTGCTCTGGTGATTAAAGATACACACGTGCGTGTTCACTGGGTCAGAGCCTCATATATTGCTATCTGGTAACAAACGCTGACTTTATAATGTCAGCGTTTAATCACAGCTACACATTGAGATATCTGAGATAGCACAGATTTTCCTTTATAAAAACTACATGGACTTTGCTAAATATAAAAGACTTTTATTTTACAAAACATCAAAACAAGTAGAGTAAAAGAACTTTAACCACTGCTGAAAAAATAGGAAATACGTCAAATTACTTATTCAGATTTTAAGATTTTGTATAAATACACCTGAATAAATAAGAAGTCACATTTACTATTCCTTTGGCTGCTGCTCCATCAGTATTTCCTCCATTCCTCACATCTGAGAATAAAAATAAAGTTGGTTAGGCATGGGCTGTAAAAATTTTCCACACAGTTAAGTAGAAATATCTACACAGCACAAAAATAAATTACAAAGGAAAATTATACCCCCTTAACATGACATAGTGAACAATAGCCCCTAACTCCCCCATCATTGCTTGTGAACCACCCCGTTTCCCCAAGTTCAGCTACAAAAGTAGCATCTATAGTAGGGGAGAGGAGAGAAGTGGCTGAATGACTCTACCCTCACCTTAATCATTCAGACCTCGTAAGTTTTTGCCACAAGCATCCAAGTGTCCCTAGGGAATAAAAAACGATATCTATACAATGACAACCCAGTAAAATGTATAAAGAATAATTATAGTAGGTCAAAATCTAGAAGTCCTGAGTTTCAGAAATGTGCTGAGCCCCGCACAATAATGTTTAAATAACAGGGTTCAAGTCAGGTCGGAACTCTCCAAAATGCCTTTCCAGCACTTTTTTGTGTGGAGTCAGAATGGTGTTCTAGTACTTATGGTACTTGTACTGGAAGTGTGGTCCGGCACTTCTTGTTTATGACTCAAGTACTGCTAAGCAACCTAGGCTCTTCACAGACCTTAGTCAAGACTGGTGTCCCTTGCTGAGCCACATCCTGCATCATGGCATTACAGAGTGATCTGAGAGTTTCCCATTGCTTCTTTGTTCTTTTATGTCATCAGGTGCATTATGAAGAGAATACTTGCCCCTGCTACTGGCCTGATACAACGCAATATGTAGTCAGTGTCTGATGAAACTTAAGGACAGAAATTGGGCACATCCAATGAATCAAACTTCTCTTCCCCTCAAAAAATAACACCAATCATGAATTTGTGACAACTTTAGTAACAGACAAGATCATTTTTAGCAAAGGAAATAATCAGACAGAATTTGCCCTTTCTTGTGGTATTTTTTCCTGCCTTCCATTTTGGATTTTGTCCCAGTTTCTTCATATTTGGACCATCACAGTTTGAGAAGTACATTCATAGTTGTTTTCAGTTATTAGAAAACAATTTACTTTTACTTGTTGCTAATTATTCTCGAGTTCCCCCACTACAGTTTTCTCCTCACCACTTCCTATTACCAAAGTTTCCTCTTATGTAAGTTCTGTATATTTCCACTAGCTTCTCAGTTATGTGTTAGATTGTTGACTTCATGGTACTCAAACCTGTAGGGCATTCTTAAAAAGTCATTGAAGGCAATAGAGGACCTCGTAGTGGTAACTCAGTTATTTGTTTAATATTCCAAAGTTACTGGAATAATATTTTATACTTAAAATTTAAAATGTTTACTATTTCATGGGTGCTATAGACTTATTTTATTTTTACTATGAACATATTCCTATTTGTGTAGTTAACAAACATATGAAGTAAATTTTTATCACTTTGCATATCACTTTTAGTCCCACCAAAATTTAGGTTTCAATCCTGAAAATACTTACTTCGGGTGTGTTCAGTAGTCCAGCTATTGGAAGCAAATGCTACATCCAGTGTTAAATATTTGCAGGATTGGGCCCTTAAACTGCAAGAAAATTAGAAATGTGAAAAAACTTAATACAACTGGCCTGATTATTTACAGAGTGCAATATGATCATAGTTTTTCCAAATTCCAGATTTTTTCCATCATGAATACAGTTCAAGATGGGTGTCAGACGGATACTGCAACTCCCCATCTTGAACAGAGTTTGTTTTGTTCAGATACATGCTCTGGCTGCTTGCTGTTCTCCTAATTAATGGTGCAGTGACAAACCCATTCTATCAAACTGAGGTCATCTTTTATCACAACTCTGTTATGAGGTGGAGAGAAAGACCTCATGGCTGAAGTTATCACAGAGGCATTGTGGTAGGAGACACACTCCTTTTTTAGGTGGAGGGAGTGGAATGAGAGAGTGAGCGTGTTTCTCATTGTCTGTCTGGGATTTACAGGAAACAATTAGTAACTTTATTTGAATTTAAAAACCTTTTAATAAATTTTCTTCAGTGTCTACTTTTTCCAATTCCCCAGCATACTAGCATGTTTCATACTAGATATGAGACAGATGATTATACCATCCAGGAACCATACCATCACCACATCACCTAAATGCTGAAATCACTACAGTGCCCCAAAGGGTATGGATATGGTCTTATGGATAAAGTGTAAAAGAGCTGCTTCCCATGTTGGAATAGAGTTGTGTGTTCCCTAAGCATTGAGCAACTGATCCCAAAACATTGATTTGACTGTTTCTGTGGTTTTGACTTTGTAAAATATTGTTATTATTTAAGAAATCATAATATAAACTTGAAAAATTAAAAGTAGGAAAAAGTGAGTGTTAACTGAAAGCAGAATTGGTTACAAAGAAAAACGAGAAGTTTTGTGCTTCCTAATTTTGTTTGTGTGATACGAGTACTTGGAGGAACTGCATCTGCTGCAATGGCAGTTTTTTCCCTAGAAATATGTAAGCAAAATTTGATGGTACAAAGTGATCTACTTATGCAAGGTGTGGTTTCCTGAACTATAAAAATCTAGACTTTCTTTTTTTTGAGCTGTTAAAGCCTGGCATGATATGATACTTGTTTCTTAGGGAACAGGTATGTTCACCTTATAGACAATATGCACCTGTTTAAATTTTGTCTCTCTTGGATAGATGAGATGTTTCTCCTTTGCATTAGTCATTAAGTAATTTTTTTTGTAATCCTTTGGTGGAGATGGAGGCCCCAAACCTGGGTTGCATCCAAGAATCCTCAGCACACCTCAGGAAGTGGGAGAGCAAATAAGAACAAAAGTGGTTTCAAGTAACCGGATGCTTAAGCTGTTTAGCAACCACATGGTCTCTGGCATAAATTAGAGCAGCCTCAACAGTGTAGCTCAAGCTTATGCCCAGCTGCCTTTGGCCTTCAAGGGGCTGTTTCAGTAGCCAGGGATCATCAGTGCATAAGGACATTCCTGCCATTTCCATCTTCCCTTGCCCATAACCAATGGCCAGGATAGGGACTGGGATAGCAGGTGTATGTCACCCAGGGTTTCATCCACATGAGTTGAGGGGAAGGAGGGACTAGCCACATAAACTGCTGTAAAGCAACCATAGCATAGACCAGGTCATAAAACTATACACAAATTGAAAGTTTATATTCTGTTCTGTCGATTACTGAATAACCCATAAAAGCAAATTACAGTCAACTATATTCTCCCCCTCCAGGTATTATAGTTAAAGTTGGTAATTGCTTTCTGAATAACAACAGAAGCAGCATCAACAGCAGTTTAGCTCTGTACTCATTTCACAAATGGCATTTAATTAAAGACAATATTAGAGGGTAAGAGTGAAGCTCAAGAAAGCAAATCTGTATGTTCTGATATATAGATATAGACAGCATTTATTTATATATGTCTATAATATGTATAGACATATATCTATACACACACACCCAATAGACCATAAAGCCATGTTTTTCACATGAACATAATGTCAAGTTCCAGAGTGGAAGCCGTGTTAGTCTGTATACAGCAAAAACAATGAGAGTGCTGTAGCACTTTAAAGACTAACAAATTTCTGCAGGCATAAGCTTTTGTGGGCTGCAACCCACTTCATCTGCATCTGATGAAGCGGATTGCAGCCCATGAAAATTTATGCCTGTAGAAATTTGTTGGTCTTTAAAGTACTATAGGACTCTCGTTGTTTTGATAATGTCAAGTGCTTCCTAGACCCTTTTGCCAAAAAGCTAGTGACTGTTCCCTATAAACAGTTCATGTCTTCTCTGCTCAGCTGTTCTTTTTTTTCACCTGATGCACACAGTATCAACTGCATAATGGAATCACTCCTCTCTCAGGCATCACCTCTTGGTGCTTCATCCTTCCTTGACTCCACCCACTATAGAAGTGTTTGAAGCTGTTAAAGAATGTCTATAAAATCTCAAATGTTGAGTGATTGCCTGGCAAATTAATTAAAGTAATTACTAGCTTAGCTGAACTACAGATGCTAAGGAATGATTTCCTCTTCTGTTATGTTTGGATGCCTAAATTCTCTCAGATTAGTATCTAATAACAATGGAGTATATCAAGTGAAGGAAATATCACTGAGAAGAGTCTTTCCATATTTGTAAAATAACTTTCATAGAGATTGTTCTCAAAACACTTATGTTTCCTCCATGATCTTACCAATTTTCCCTGTGTAGTCACTGATCTGAATAATGAAAGACTATTTAGTGTTAATTAAAATCTCTTTAAAATTTTCAACTTTCCACTTTTTTTTTTTTTAATGAAAACAGAGAAAATCTTTTTGTAAAAATTGTCACTGAAACTCATTCTGCTTTTGACAAATGACAGGGTGTAAAAAGATTAAATTTCCACATTTTTCAATCAGGACACATTTTCTGTGAAAACTTCCACAATTTTTCTGCCCCGTTTTTCAATCAGTTCTAATGTTAATTTAGTTTTTGTGATTTCCTGGGAGGGCAAAGGGGGAGTTGATCTAGAACATTTTTCTAGAACAAATGAGGAAATGCACCATGAAACACAATAAGGGCAAATGTGCTCTTTGCTGCTTGACATGCTCAGGAACAAGCCAGTTCGACAGACCTGCTTTAAACAATTGCCTTGCATAGAATTTTGTGAAGTAGGACATAAGAAGCTGCATGACGGATGTTTGTCAATACATATTAAAGAGGTTTTCACAATTTTTCTTCTAGTCAGCAGTTGACAAATGTCCTAGTTTTTTCTGAAACTTGCATATTTTGAAAAGTATGAACATCTTTACATGATGGCGACTAAATGATAAGTTAGGTTCCTATCCAAGAAATATGCAAGTTAGTAGTTTTACCCATCTGATTAGTTTATTGACCTCAAGAGAGGAAAGTTACTCACACGAATATATGTTTGCAGGATTTGGCCCATTCACAGCCAATGCATAATGGACATGGATACTTATGAAAGACAAGGTGGATG